>JAOTQJ010027039.1:0-16319 GCA_025642045.1 Solanum sejunctum | reverse complement strand
TGTGTAAGTTCCTTTGAAATCACCTTTATGTGTGAGTTTGAGTAACTTTGGCAAAATTTCATAAATGACTAACTTCTTGATTTCAAAAATGAACATTTTGCATATCACTAAGTTTTTGGGACTAATTTTTATGCATGTGATTCTCACGACTCTATTCGTGCCATTTTGGTTTCGCTCACCAATTTCTGGACTAGTTGATATCGTGCGTATGTATAACTATATGTATGTATATATATTCCGAAGTAGGTTGGATGCGGCAGGTCAGTTTGCCCATGGGCCGGCTTTGCTTAGTTTGGAGACATAAGGAGATGGGCTTGGGATATGTCAGCATCATGACGTGTGGGTGCTTGCCTCCTTTGCCCCGGCGCACATGAGTGCTTGGCCCCTTAACCTCGGCTCACTTATATAACGGACATGATGACCTTTACACATTATGATACGTGAGTGCCTGGCCGCTTCGCCTCGGCTCACCTATCCTATGATATGAGTGTGTGGCCCTTTTGCCTCAGCTAACCTATGTTACAGTTGGGATTTGTGTTGGAGATTTTGGAGATTTGAAACTTCTGGTGTTATGCTGTGGTATGGCGCGAGTTTGGAGGTCGCCATCGTTCCCGTCCGATATGCATTATTTTGATGTTTTAAATAAAGAAATATTTTGATGTTTACATACAGGTTTGACTTATATATTTTATTTGTATTATTCCTCTTACTTACATTTCGTACTTTCTGCTTTACATATTCGGTACATTTTTCGTACTGACCCCTTTCCTTCAGAGGGGGGGTGCTGCATTCATGCCCGCAGGTATCGACGTACAGGTTAGAGAGCCAACTCCTTAGGATCTTTGTCTACCATAAGTGCTCCTTTTGCATCAGGAGCAGATCTTTTGGTATATA
Organism: Solanum sejunctum; assembly: GCA_025642045.1. NCBI lineage: Eukaryota > Viridiplantae > Streptophyta > Magnoliopsida > Solanales > Solanaceae > Solanum > Solanum sejunctum. The sequence goes on along the minus strand of JAOTQJ010027039.1, from coordinate 15,425 downwards.
TATGTACACTTATTTTCTGTATTTTACATTTATGTATATTCGAGGGTATGACGGGACCCTATACCATCCTATGATTCAGTTCGTATGTGTAGAGGTCTATGGATACATGTGGTTTTGGGATACTGTGTTAGGTATGACTTCGTATGTATGACACGTTTGTTGGGCGGTTCTACCACAGCGGTGACCTTGTCGGACCGCATATATATATGTATATTGGTGTTTGTTGTTTGCTGGGGTTGCTGGTTGCAGGTGCGGTTAGTCAGTAAAACAGAGGAAACTCTGCTAAAATTTTGATAAATTCCGTAGCTATTATAGTTGGAAATCCAATTTAGTGTTTGTCTGGGTGCCCAATCGGCACTAATCACGATCCCTGCGTTGGGTTGTGATATCATTTATCAATTTTCATCATAATTTAAGTATCATCTACCATGTATGATATGTTACATAGCATTCAATTATACGTATCATGCATCTTACATTTTTTAATTGCATATATATGTGACATATAATATACAATTCAATTGTCGAATAACATGTATCATCTATCAATGATCATCTAAATGACATAAAATACACACATCAAAGTAGGTGTTTTTTTTTGCTGTAGATATGTACATGTTTTATTCAATGTATAGTATATTATGTATCATTCTTTAAAAAATTACAAGCACTGTGTTTTTAGTAACTTGATCATATGAACATCGTCAACACATTTTTTACATTGTGTATCATGCATCTTCGTCAAGTTTCACATATCAAGTACTGATACATATCTAATACATGTTCAGATAGAAGCATTGTGGTTTTAGTAACTTAACTATATGAAAATCGTCAACATATTTTTATATTGTATATCATACATATTCGTCAAGTTTCACATATCAAATAGTGATACGTATCTAATACATGTTCAGATATGTGTCAGAACACGTATTTTACTCCCATGGTTTATACGTATAATTCCTTCACCAATTGTCAATTATACTGCTGATAGCATATCATTCCATACGAAAAAAATAAATCAATTGTTTCAACCATTTACATTTTCAACAATACTTGAAAATAAATTTAACATATATTGTATCGTATACACTTAATTTATTGTTATATCAAGAATCATGTATCTTATGTCGTATAAATGAAAACATGATTCATGTAATAAATTTCATGCATCCCAATGTAATTCTAGAATTATTTTCATGAAAAACTAACAAAACAAATCACTGAATGCATTGAAATTTTAGAGCAAACAAAATTACATCTGTGTTATTTGTATCAATAATATAGTTTGTTGTCTCTAATCCTGAAAAGTAACATGAATCACTATCTCTAGATTCAACCACAACAAGATCTTGTGTATCTTGCCTTGAATCTTCAACACACACAATTTCTCCGGCACTAGTATTAAAATCGTGTATTTCTTCAATATTTTTGTCTGACACATCTATACACAGTGGATACTTAAAAACTGCATGCTCATTTTTCTTCAATTTCATATACAAACGAACCCCCATGTCGTCCTAATGATCATCAAAGAAGAATTTCCTTCGATGATGTATCTTATTTCTATACTTTTCTTCCTTGTCTCGTCGATGTTCAATTCTGCTACAATGACCGTTTTTAGATTTGCAAATGAAATTGTCTATACAATCACTATTTCATCACTCTTATATCTTGAGTAACAAATATCGCATTCACAAATTTTAAAATGCCTCAACATAATATAAATATTCGTCATGAATCAACTGCAACTTTTTGATTTTTTTTAAAAAAATGTATCGCCCACTTGATTTTAAAATTTTTCTCACTGAATGAAATCCTTTTAAGTATTTTTATAGGAAATAGGTGGATTTCTATTAGGTAGTCTAATTTATGATTAAAGAATGAATCCCTCTTTTTCAACAGGAATACAATAAGTTTTTTTTTTTTAATTGAAAATAACCAAATTTGCATTAATTAGTTTTATTTATGGAAGAAAATTACTGCTTTTATAATGTATCAACAACTACTTTCAGAGTATCAAAAACTGCTGGTTCCCAAGGGATTTTGGTAATTTTGGAAAAGGTAGAGACAAATTGAAATTTGTCCTTTACACAATGAAATTAATGTAACTTATACATTTATTTTAGATAATCTGAAAATTCATAGATTTTTTCTTTAAGTTTGACAGGATAGTTATTGAAAATATACCTTTAAACCTAAAAAGCACTTTGAATCTCTTGAGTAAGAAGAACAACGTTTTTCTCTTTCTCTAGAACAAGATTAGTATTTTTACCATACTTATTGATTCATATATCTATCTAGTAATTTATTTGTGATTTTAAGTGGATTATTTAAAATTTTTCAACATATTGGTGAAGATATTTTGATTCCTGCCTTATAATTCCTCTCTCCATTTTTCAATCCACCCCTATATATATCCCTATCTAATAAGAATAATAATTTTTTTTTTTAAAAAAAAAAATACTACTCTCATCTTATTAAAGAATCATGCACATAAACAACATATCCGAGTAATACGTACTCGTGAGGGAAAAAAAGGTATGAAATAACGTAGTTAATTATTTTACTTGAAACAAGATATAGATGCCAAGACAATCACTGATATATTGTTCTTTAACCAATTTCATTAATTACTGGGAATCAGAATGACATTCCTTCCAAACATTGTCACTATTTATCCAAACCTCGGTTTGGTTGACTCCCTTCATTTCAGGGCTGGCAATAGTGGATTGAATAATAGCGTTATGACATTTCTTCCCCAATTTCAAAAGTTGTCCGCAACAATCTTCCAGATCTGTGTACTTACCGCTGTCGAAGATCTTGTTGAATATGATGACCCCACAATCGTCCGAAATCTTCTCCAAGCAATCCTTCACTTGTACCTGAAATTCGGGTTGTGGCTCAGGTGACGATGTTGGTCCGTAGTCATCAGGAATTGTATACAGTGGAGACTCAAGCAAATCTTTCCCATACTCCTCCACGATGTCCTCATATATTTCTGGATCATATGAATCTTCCAAGGCTAGTCCTGTTGGTGCGACAATAAGAAAAAACAATACTACAATTGCAACAACATCATCTGCAAGTATCATCAATTTTGCCATAATGTAATTAGAGATGAAATGGTTAATTTAATAAATAAACAAGGAGTGGAAGGATGAAGTGGTAACAGGACTATAAGAGAGGAATGAATGTCTCAGTAATTAATTTGCATATAATTTCCTTTCACTCTTTAAATGAATTTAGACGTCTTTTAGAAATTATGTAAAAAAATAAATGCAAGCTATGTTCATCTGTTTTAGGCTCTAGCATAAGTTTAACAGTTTTGAACTCTAGCTAATTAAAATAAACTGTAATAAATGAACTAAGCAAATAAAGCTATATTAATAATAAAAACATTCTTCGAATTGACCAACCACGATATGAATTTCTAATCTAAATAATATTAATATTGACAGGTTATATGATACTGCATTCATCTTGTGGGGGCTGTGGAACAGGGATAGCTGGTTCCACGGGCTTCTCATGTCCTTGAGGCTCAGTGGGTTAACATTCTGTCTAGCGAAATGTCCTCCACCTCTCCTGGCTCTTCTGGGAGGCATGATCAGAACTCTGTTATGCGCAAAGCACAAATAGAAGAGAACTTTCATAGATCATAACTCCATCGCATGATTCAGACATGAAAGAAGTGAAACAATTCCTACATGTCCTATAGCCTCCAAATTCTGGATGTGGAGCTCCTCTTACCAATAATAAGGACTAAACTAGACAGACTTTATAGACTCTCTAGGACACTTGAATTCGTGCTCTGATATCAATTTGTCACGCCCCAGTAAGGTAGTCAAGGCGTGGCCGACATTCAGAGACTATTGCTAGTCCCTAAGCAAACTATTTGGCGTCATCAAAATCATTCAATAAATAAACTCTAGTAATCAGCGGAAGGTATAATTAATGTAAATGGGCACATCTATCTAATCTCAAAATGATATAATAATAAAAGGCTAGTATAAAGAACAAGCTCAACAAAATTCAACAATCAACATTCGACTTTAGTCTATGAAACCTCTACCACTATAATATCAAGTTGTATCAATGACAGACCAATGGCTATCTCAAATAAAAAATAAGCTATCAAGTCTAATTTTAAAGCAAGATGAAATAAAATTAATAAATCCTCTGGAGTAAGGGAGGCTCACCAATTAGCTAAACCTCATAGATCCTCAATAATGCACTTGTTGATGATCTCCAATCTCTGTATCTACATCACAAAATGATGCAACACCGAGTGGCGTCAACACGTGGAATGTACTGTATGTAAAATAGCCAAATGAAGCCTAAACAGGTAGAATAATATTGAACATAAATCAACTCAAGAATAATAACAAATCAACATGTCAAATGTCTATCTAAAGCAAGAATAAAGAGTAGACAAGTGACCCATCAACCAATCAAACCTCATCAATCAAATCAGACTCAACTCAATAGAACTCAAATCAACGCATCTCATCACATCTCATATCATCTCATCTCGACTAAGAGTACTCAATGTGAGAACTTTCTAGGAGTTTTTCTTATCGGACAATAATCACTTATGAGCCAGTGATTGTACAGCAAGCTACCGTTGTTGCCACAATCTTTTCGTACTTGCCAGGTAGGGAACGAATCAAATTCACTAGAGACCACCAGCAAATCAAACAAGTCCTCTATTATTTCAGGAACTCTATCACGGGGGAACCACAATGTAATATAGTGGTTCAAATCCTCACCTATACTTGACTATGTAGTTTGACGAGTGCGAATTGAACTAACTCTTACGCCTTTGGTCCTTGATACTCCTCCCAAGACTCAATGCTCATAATAGAATCCATCCCAATCAAGCTATCATAATCTGCCTCGTGGAGGCACTCATCATTCAATCAGTCTCATAGAAACTCCCATCATCTCATCAATCAATATCTCAATGCTTAGAATAATCATGAGGGAACAATCGAATAGACAAATCATTAGAATTCATTTAGGAAGACTTATGGACCATCAAGTACTATCAACCTATCATCATTCTCTCTCTCACAATCACAATCACAATTGTCATTCTCAATCGAGGCTCTAGATTCAATGTCTATCTTCTTTTATGCATGTTTTTAAAAGTTAACATATAGGGTTTATGCAATAACTCGTGCAAAGAATTCAATTCAAGAAAAAGAGTTTATGATGATCATCAACATACTAAAATACATGTAATAAATATAAACTTTCAATAATTGATCAAGAACCATGCACGTAGGCTTGTGAACTTTCAACTCTCATCTAAGACCATCTATGGGGCACATGAGAGAGCAATCTTATGCTTTTAGTTTAGCCTTATATACTTCGGATGAAGCTATCAACAATTAACTTCAAGAATTTTCTTTGAATTATTCAATCTACTCTTCTCTCAAGCCCTAGTCTTTCAAGTGGTTAGGAAAGGACTTAGAATAAGGTTTCTAACTCTTTTCATGCTCAAAATGACCTAATCAGATCGTGTTTTAAGTTTAGGAGGGGTTGGAAATTATTCGTAATTCCCCTCACAAATTTAAAAGAAAATTTTCACCTCGGAGAAGTGGGTTCATGTTGCATACAAGTGTATTTTTTCAAAAAAATTTCAAACAAGTTTTCTAATTTTCATCGAAAAAATATTTAAAAAAATATAAGTCTGGGTCTGCGCCCAAGGCTCATCATGCCTGTGGCGTGCACTACCACTAGTTTTGGATATTGCATCAAAAAATAATTTTTTGGTCCTATCACTTTAAAAATTGACTGAGACTATTTTCCTACTCAATTTTTCATGTTGATCGCATATTCGACCTCGATATTTCAAACGAAGCATGGAAAAATGTGTTATGTGCACGTCTCTACCCTAGAAGTATTTTGGTAATTTTAACATGTTACACATTTGGCCTTTACTGATTTCTAATGATTCATCCTTCATATTAGTAGCACAACCTATACTTTCTGCTTTTGTATATAACATATCACCTTCACAAGTATTGATACAAAAGCCGTAGACACTTTCTCCAGAATTACCTCTACTAGCTCCATCAATATTACATGCTACCTATCCCTCTTTTAGGCATATCCATCTCACAATGTGGTAATAGAAGGTAGGTTTGTAATTTTGTAGTAGATCCACTATATCTATCCATTTTCTTGGTATATTTTTTTTTAGCCAAGGGACTTTACATCTTATCAATTAGTGCAATGTCCACTGGCATTGATCCACTAACCTCTTATAGGAGTATTCTTTACCATGTCTTATGGTATTTCTCCTCTTCCATAACTCCCACATTAACATTATTGGGATGACCTTTAGGATTTGTTGTAAATGAGCATTGGCTATAATGTTCCACCATTGCTCAATCACCTACTGCAGCTGCATTCTATGTATAGAATACCTACATAAGAAGCAAACTGCTTTCATAACTTTTGGACTATGGGATCTGTTAGTAATAAATAAGACATAATTTTTATTTGCCCCTCATCACAACAGTAGCACTTAGATACTACTTGAACCTTCATTCTTTTAAGGTTATCAGCAGTGGGTATTCTTCTTCTCCACACCTTCCATAAAAAAAACCAATCTTCAAAGTAAGCCCCCTTATTAACATATTTTTTTCCATCTACAAGTTTGGTCCTCTTTCTTCTGATACTTTCAAAAGTGGAGGCCACTGAAAAAGTTTCCTTAGTGTTCCCTATCCACCAAGCCTTGTCACGGTATGTTTCATAAGTGACTGGCTTAACACTCTGTATATCTTCAATTTATCCTCCAACAAAGTTCATTTTCAATGAAAAACAGTACCCCCTGCTTTGTCCAATTATCAAACCAATAGCTTTATGTATTTGCCAATGACCTTTTTGGGAGGGTTAATGGCAGATAGGAGGTATACGAATAGATTGTAAAACATGATTAATAAGAACATATTTACCTCCAAAAGAAAGGAACCTATTATACCATGACAATATTCACTTGACAATCTTCCTAGCAATGTCTTCAAAATAAGAAGCCTTTTCCCTTCCATAATAAATAAGGAAGCCTAGATGTGTTAAAGGGAAATTGTCTCATCTTATCCCTATTAATCTACATAATCTGACTACTATAATTAAAGGAGTATTATCATGTAAATAAAAGAAACTCTTGCCTTTGTTAACATTTGCCTTGATGTCTCTTTATAAGCTTTAGGATCTTCATCATCTTAATATTCTATCTCTAGAGCAAAAAATATGGTGTCATCTGCATAGGATATGTCATTTATATACGAGGATCCACTTTGATAAGCTATAACCCTTGATATTTGGATGATCCAGTAGTCCGTTTAGTCTCCTAGATAGAACCTCAACAATAATTATAAACAAAGTTGGGAACAATGGATCTCCCTACTCTAGACCTCTTAAAGAATGGAAGAAACCGTGAGATGTTCCATTTATAACAATGAAATACCAATTATTTGACATCAGTCTCCCGATCATATCAATAATGATTTCTGAGAATCCCAATTGCCTTAGCACCTATGTAAGGAAGATCTAAGAAACCTTATCATACGTCTTTCTCACATCCAACTTTACTATCATATTTACTTTTATTCCTCTAATTAATATACCAAATGATATTCTGTGCTAGCAGAATATTGTCAAAAATATTTCTATCTTTCACAAATCCTAACTTGTTCTGAGATATAACGCAAGGAATATCAAACTTTAACATGTCATACAGAACTCTGAATATAATCTTATTTGTAAAAGTGCTCAGGATTTGGGGCCTTAAATCTATGAAGGTCCTTACTATTTTTTTTCTGGGAATCAAAACCAGATTGGTGTGCATAATACATTTTGGTAACTCATGTCCACAAAAGAATGCCCTCACCAACCTCGTAACATTTTCATCACAATAAAACGATCCCAAAAAGTGCCCAAAAATATGCCTTGAAAATATTCAAAATTGTAATTTCTATATATCTCAAATTTTGTGTCTTATTTCAAAAATTCTACTTCATATTCTTATTCATGGGGTCAAATTGAGAGAAAAATGGCTCTAACCCAGATTTTAGAGCAAACGATTCACAATTTTGATTTTCCAAGATTTTGAAAAATAATGGGTGTTCGTGCCCCTAGAGCGTCACGCCAAGAGAGCGCCCCTGTGTAAATTTTGCATAGTTTTTCCTTGTCCGGTCCAAGACTTTTGAGTCTTGGGTGCAAGCCTTCCCATGCGTGATAATACCTAAACTTAACCTTATTTCACCCTCATATCATTCAAGATATTCCCAAATACTCTCTCAAACACTTAGACAATATTTCATTTCTAAATTTCAAGTCCTAAAACTCAATCCAAATCTAAGAATTTCACTCAAGCTTCATGTCTCCATCTCCAATTTTCATCAAGAAATTCTCCAAGGTCAAAGTATGTGGGTTTCTTTCCTAGGTTGCTTTCACCCATGATGTCCAAGTTTTGTTTTACTTAAATTTGCATGATTTAAAATTGATTTACTCATAAGTTTTATTTATTATAAAATTCACTACACATTATGTTGGGTTTTATGAAAGTATGGTTATTTTAGCATGTTTTGAGCTATGAATCTAAGGTCTATTATGAGATTTGATGAAGGATTTTGATGTATGCTGCTTAAGGGTGTTACAAAGTATCTATTGATATTTCCATAATGAATTTCTTGTATAATTTCACTCTTGAATTGCATGATTTTACATTAGCATTACACACTTGCCAAGTGTTTGATAAAATATCCGATTATGATTTTCTTAAGGAATTAAAGGTCCAATACATGTCTTATGAGTTGAATGAGTATATAATGATGAAAGGAATATATATATGTGTGGTTAAATCATGTAAAACACCTATGCTATTGTAAGTAAATTGTTGGGCTCTCATATTGTTATGTTCTTGGTAATCGTTGATAAGTTGTTGAGTCCTTATGCTAAGGTTTATGCTTTTGTGAATTGTGAAGCTTACTAGAAGGGGTTATTAACTATGTTATATGCTTTAACCTCTAGTACAAGGCCAATTTCTACATGTAGGGGTTATAAACTATGTTGTTCTCGTTACCCTCATGTACAAATCAATGCTACTCACTTACTTATATCTACATGTAGGGGTTATGAACTATATTGTACTCCTTACCCTCGTGTATGATTTGAGGTTATGCAAGGTACTCATATATAGGGGTTATGACTTATGCTACCTTCTACCCATATGTGTTATTCAGTTATTCATATCTATATATAGGGGTTATGAACTATATTGTACTCCTTACCCTCGTGTATGATTTGAGGTTATGCAATATACTTATATGAAGGGGTTATGAACTATGTGATACGCCTCACCCTCATATGTGATGAAAGGTTATGTATTATCTCATACTCACATGTAGGGGTTATGACCTATGCTACCTTCTACTCTCATGTGCTATTCATTATTTCATGTACCACCATTACCTATTAGGAGGGGTTATGACTCATGCTATATTCCTGACCCTCTAGTACAAGGTATTTGAATGATCTAAGTATGTCTTCTTATTATGTTAAACAAGTTATGTAAGTATGATTATTTTTAAGCATGTTTTATATCAAGCATTGTTCATGTATGCCATATTGCTAAGATACTATCTCTTGCTATGATTATACATTTTGATTATATTATCTATCTCTTGTTGCATTGCATTCCTACATACTTAGTATATCCTAATGTACTAATGTATATTCTATGCCTACATGATATTACCATGTAGGAACCGGTGCTTCGCTTGAACATCTCCATCCACGTGGCTAGTACAATTTCACTCAAGCTTGTTAGTAAGTCTTCCATTCCGGTGACGTTGCTTATGATCTCTTACTATATTCTAAACTACCTTTCTTTTATGTAAATATTGACTATTAGGGTGAGCCTAGTTGCTTGTCTTGGCCTCCGCTCTTATCCATATATTAGAGGTGTTGTTGGACATGTCATGTGTAATGTTATGATTATTGACTCTCTCTTGACTTTTATTGTTTATGATATGAAAGATATTCCTAAGCCTCGGTTATCCCTATTTTATGATCTCTTATTGTTATTTTATTGCTTCCGCGACCAAAGATATGTAATGATGTGCTAAAAGGCTTGCTTGGGGTCCCTTTGGGTTCCCCTTGCATCGTGTCACATCTAGGCACTAGGCTTGGATCGTGACACACAATATCCAAAAATATTTAGAAAAAGGCTCGTGAAAAACCATCAGGCCCACAAGCACTATTATCATTCATTTCAAAAACCACCTTTTTGCCTCCTCAATTTCTCTGAGCTATACTAACTCTTCATTAGTTTCATCAGTAATCATTATTGGGATGTCCTATAACATAGAAAGATCTTTAGGCCCTTTCTCCTCTTTGCATTGATCTTGATAAAAACTCAGAACATCCTGCCCTATTTGGTGGCTATAGCTCAAGATCTATCCTTCATCATTTTCTATCTGATCTATATGGAGCTTTTTCCTTCTTCTATTGACACATGAATGAAAAACCCAAGTATTGTTATCTCTTTCTATGAACCATATCACCCCATCTTTTTTCCTCCAAAAATCCTCTTCAAGTTTGAGGAATTTTTTAAGTTTGGCCTCTATCAAGCTCAAATCTGCTCTATATTATGGTGTATGCAGCGTCTCCGACTGAATCTTCTTTGCTTTAATGACATCATCTATGAGGCAATTTCATGAAAAATGTTCCCAAACACTTCCTTACTATAACCCACTAGAGCTTTCTTAATCCTTTTCATTATAGCTTGGAATTCAATGAAAGGGTCACCAGCAAAATCCACCTACTAGTTCTTCCTTATTTGTTCCTTAAATTGATAGTATTTAGTCCAAAAGTTTAAGAATCTAAAAGGCTTAGTTACTGGCTCTTCTTCAGTGTTACAAATTAAGTGTAGAGGAGCATGGTTTGATCCTTGCCTTATAAAATAATATACCATAGATGAGGGAAACGACTCCAAAAATAGATTCTTTAGGAGAACTCTATCTAATCTTTTGAAAATGCATTCTTCTCTAACTCTACAATTCCACCAAGTATATTTACTTCCCAAAAATCTAAAAGGTCATAATTATTAATGAACAAAGGAAAATCTATAGCCTCCATTTGCATGAACTAGAGAACTCCATATTTCTCCTTCTAGTTGAGAATAACATTGAAATTCCCTCCAATGATCCAAGGATAATGACAATCCTCAGCCACACTACTTGATTTCTCCCACAACTGTAATCTCTCTACCATATTACACTTGGCATAGACTGCCAAGATCATCTCAATGTTATTATTGATTTGAAACTTCAAAGTCACCTGTTGAATGAAATCAAGGATGATGCTACCTTCCTATGCTTCCTTCCAGAAGAACCAAATTTAGCTAGAAGCATTAACACTAGCCTTACTGAATCCCAACTTCATTTTATAATGATCTAGATCTACTGGATCCTAAAAAGATTCCATAAGAGCTATGAAAGAGTATTTATATCTTTTGTTTAAGTTCATTAACCACTTAAATGTTATTTGAGTATTAATAGACCTTATGTTCTAAAATAATATTTTTCTAATCATTAGAGGCTGGTTGATGATTTGCACCTACTGCTCCTTGTCTATACCTGCAATGGTATGACAGGTCTCCTATTTTTTCCTCATTATTCAAACTACTAGTGTGCCTTGGTGACAAATCTCCAGCTTGGCTGATTAATTGAATATTGAGATCCAAATCATCAACTTTCTCAGACCTATTTATTTGCTTATCCACAATGAACATCTGGTCTTTGGAACATTGATTTTTTCCTTTCAACCTCCATTAGTTCATGCATATCAATTACTTTCCTTCTACTTTGCACCTCCTTTTTTTTTCCTTTTTGATGAAGATTCTTCCACCTTGCTAGGAGTTTTTTTAGTACTCCTATTTTTCTTATGGTTCTGTGGTAGCTCCCCGCTATTGCTGCCTAACCTAATATCTTTCTCCATGTATCCCATATTTTTCTCCTTTTGACTTTCCTCCTTTTTGTGACTTTCCTGAGGTCCTGGTGATTTATTGTCATTTAGAACCTCGCTTCCTTCCTTTTTTTCACTTTGTTTATTTTCTTGATCCTCTTCCCCTTCATTATCCTTTTTAGGGGTATTAAATTTGTTGGTGGTGATCAATCCCATCCTATTCCAAACTTTTGCAGCTTGCTTTCTTATATCTCCATCTCTTTTTCTGCATTTTTGTTCTTTAAAATCAAGTTTCTCTTCTATGATAGCCTTCCCTTTAGGGTCCACTCTTTCCTTCTTCTCTTGGTCTTTTTTCTCCCTTGAGTCTTCTATGTTTGACTTGTCTCTGTTGGGGTGAAGTTCTAGATGTTCAATGTAATATTTTTGCTCATCATGCGTTCGAATCATATACATTTTGTAGTATCAGGGGACATAGTTATATTTAATTTTGATCTACTTCTCTATCACTTCACTATTCTATCACTTTATTACTACTACTACTATTGCTAATAAAAAAAATAGTCTCCTTCCAAAAAAATATTTGGGGATAGTGATGAAAATGATATCGAGGCAATAGTTATTGTCATCCTTTTCTCAGGGTCGAACATTGGATCCCATTTCAAGGTTTGTATAAGGTACGTCCAATTTTTGTGAGTCAAATAGAATGCCGATTTTGATAGCCAATGAACATGGTACTCCAAAAATAATACCCTCATCAGAATGTGTCTATTTCTGAGTAAACCCATTTTACACTCTCCTTTTAATTCACACTGAATTGGAATCTGTTTACGAAGTTCTTGAATATCTGGCCAACTATATAAGAATTTCCCAATCACATTGTATTCAAGACTTTCATTTATGATCATTTGTTTCACTTCCTCCTCTATCTATATAATCTGAGGCTCTCTATGAAGATAAGATATAGGTTTTAATGAAATTTCCCAGACCCAAAGATGCAACATACAATCGAATAGAGGTGTTAAGTGGCTAGTCCTCCTCCGATAGAGGCTGACTGTTGTTCGTAGAGGCCATATTCCTCGAATGACGGTACGACAGTGATGACAATGCTAGGTCTAGGTAGAGTTATTTTATTTTTATAACAAGAATTGTTTGATTTCATCTTATAACTAGACATGTTTGAACCAGTACTAAATCAAACTTTTACTAGTGATTAATCGTTAATATATATATAATAACATTCACTATTGACAAGTATTTAAGAAGTTCCAACATACTATGAAAAATGGTATTGGATAGAGAATCAAATATCTCTGTATGAACAATTGGAAGAATACATATTACGTAGGTTCAATGACTATCTTAAGAGAAGATGATAAGGCAATAATTGTTTTTAAATATACCACAACAAAATGAAATAGCTAAAAGAAAATTTAGAAAATTGGCAGAGATATATAGAAGTATTATTGTATAATATGCACGTACCAACATATATTGGTAAGAATTCATGAAAATCACCGTCCACAACAAGAACAAGCTACCATATGATAGATTGAGATTCATCTCACATTCGAGAAGCTCAATAAGATGATACCTACTGTAAATTACTTTTGATAATTTACATGTATGTGTATGTCTTCACTCTAAATTGTCTTTGTGGCAAATTTGATAAAAAGACTGCTAGTTGCATCTCTATCTATTATGATGAACAAAAAAAAGGATGAAGGTGTTGTGTCCCAAGCACTAATAAACATATATGTCAGTAAGTATGGTACTTGATGAAGCATCAACATGATGTTCCAAAGCAGCTTTCTACCAGACTCAAGAACACTTCAGCAAAAGTGAAAAAAAAAGCTCAACAAAAAAGAATAGGTTAAAACTAACAAGACAAGAGGAAAACCCAAATCACTGCACCTAAGGTATCTCCACACACAAAACAAGAAGAGTAAATGGAGAACTAGAAACTTTGAAACTCCAAACATGTTGCTAGAAGAACAAGAAGCACCACAACATTAAATAAGGAGGTCTACAGAACATTAATAATAACAAGGTTATAAAGCATAAGGGGCATAAATTAAAACTAAAACCATCGAAGAATTAGTTGTCACAAGGTAAAGCTTCTAATACATCAAAATTAGAAAGAAATGATAAAATTTTGAATAGTCTTTGTCTCTGCAATAAAATAAAACTAATAAAAGATATCCAGCAGTCTTGAAAGTATCCAAGAGCAAAAAGCAACTACCTCTAAACTATAAATAGTTTGGTCCAAAATAAGAAGAAGAATGTCAGCAGGATCCGGGCTCATAACCTACACACATATGTAAAAAAATAAGTGTAAGTATCGAAGTAAACCAAGGAAAAAATAATCATAGGTAGATAATAAAGAAGTAAGCGTTCCTTCCATCATAACCACATACCTCTGGACTATAAAACCTTCATACAGGAAAGGCCAACATACACAGTATATATAATATAAATAATTACAATCCCATATTAAGTGTCTCAATAATCCAAACTTGAAAATATATAAGGCTCAAGTCATTAAACACATATCACAAGACCTTAATAATTCAATCTCGACAATACACAAGCTTTAAATCATTCGATGTATATCACCACACCTCAATAGTTTAATCTTCGTAATACACAAATTTTGTGTCATTTAATACATCACACTTAGTATATATATCAACATTCAAGTAAGGAATGATATGAAATGAAATAAAATTCTATGAAATGTAAGAAAAATGATACAATATCAAGTACTCGTGATGCATGTCAATTCTAGATACACATCCGCCGATATAATCAGACCAAAACTAATAGGGGACACATATGATGTCACGACCCAACCCAGGGGCCGTGATTAGTGCTGGCTGGGCACACAGACAAATACTAAATCGGATTTCCAATTTATAATAACTAAGGAATTTCACGAAATTTCGACCGAGTTTCCTCTGTTTTACTAACTAGCCTCACCTGCAAACAGCGAACCCAGCAATAACAAACACTACTATATAAATATGTATACATATGCAGCTGATAAGGTCACCACTGCGGCAGAACCGCCTAACAAACATATCATACAAATGATGTCACACCAACATAGTACCCACACCCACATATATCCACAAACCTGTAGACACACAATCGAATCATAAGACGGGACAGGGTCCCGTCATACCCTCAAACATGTACAAATGCAAAATATAAAAAGTACATGTACAAGTATATACCAAACGATCTGCTCCTAATGCAAGGGAGCACTTCAATGATAGATGGAAGTCCTAAGAAGACGACCCTCTAACCTGTTCGTCTATACTTGCGGGCATGAACGCAGCCTCCGAAAGGAGGGGATCAGTACGAAATACATACCAAGTATGTAAAGCGGAAAGTCCAAAATGTAAGTGAAAGTAATAATCCGAATAAGAAAATATAGAAGTCAAACC
>JAOTQJ010027029.1:0-16320 GCA_025642045.1 Solanum sejunctum | reverse complement strand
CACAAACACACACACACACACACACACACACACACACATATATATATATAGATATATTGGATCGAGTGTCACGTTCCAGCATGATAATAATAAAGGAAAACATGTTAAAATGATTTCATATACTCAATCCCAAATAACCTATCTTCCAAAATAAGCATGGTGTGGAGGACTGAGTCCTCATGTGTAACTTGGTATTGTTGATTGGTTATGTACTTGTCTCTTGTTGTTGCTATTTTTACGTGTTATAGTTGATTTCCTTCTATTAATTTATGCATATTAATTTCTATTTGGAGTCGACTGATGATACTTACTCAGTACATATGGCTCGTACTGACTCCTACTTGTATTTTTTTTCTTATTTTGCTTTTGTGGAGTACAACGAGTGTTCCATTGACTTCGAGTCGCCCTTAGCTCTAGACGATCGTCAGTATATCAGATTTCAGGGTGAGCTAACCTTGTAGCTCATGTTGGATTCCATCAATTATGGCATGATGTCCTTTGTTTTTGGACATAGACTATTTTATTTAACTATTTTGGTGTTGCTACTCTTAGACTAAGTATTTGAGATTATATGTTCTTGATGTGATGACTTTTAGATTTTGAAAAATGTTGTGTAATAGAAAATATAGATTTTGTTATTCTTATTTTTATAAATTGAACTTCTGCATTAATATTATATTTTATAAGTTGAATAGCTAACATTGGTTGGGATTTGTATCATTGGTTCGCCTACTTAGGAGGTTAGGTGTGGGTGTCACTCACGGTCCATTTTAGGTCGTGAAAAACTTGGTATCAGAACTTTAGGTTCATTGATCTCATCATAAAAGGATAAGTCTAGTAGAGTCTTGCGGAACGATACGGGGACGCCTTTTCTTTTCTTCGAGAGACTATAGGACCTTAGGAAAACTTATTTCTTTATTTCTTTCATGCTATTACTTGAACCCAATTGGTATATAGGTGATATCAATTGGTATCTGATCCTTTTATCACTCTTACTTTTGTGAATCATGCACTTGAGCTAGAGCATGATCTGATGTACTTCTAGAACTTATTCTCCGACCACTTTTCAGATATTATCATTAAGAAGGTAGTTAAGTTATGGCTATGAATACTTAGTGGTATTTAATGCCCCTTGAGAGAAAGTGATTGATGACTTTTGTAAACCATAAGTAATATAATAACCCTAAAGTTAGATGGACTTAGAAATCATGAAGAGTGGGAATAGTACATGATTGAAGTAGGCAACTAAGGGTCATGTGGTGAAAAGATAAGAAATTGGGTGATAATTTAAGTCCATTATGAATTTTGGTTAAAAAGTAGTAAGTATCATCTAACTCTCGTGATAGAAGGTAGAAGAAGAGTTGTTAGTTAGTATGAGATGGAGTATACTCGAGTGAGAAAAGAGCTAATATTGACACACCATTATGTTAGTAAAGACTAAGTATTGGTGTTGACAGAAGAGCAGATAGCAAAAGGTGATAAAATAGAGCTAAACTAGGCTCACAATTTTGAAAGAAGAATCACATGAGATTTATAGAGTTATGAACTTAGTTAGGTAAAGAGGTATAATGGATAAGATAGATACTACTTAACTGATGAAAGGGAATGTGATGATAGACTATACGTAGATGTACTCTGAGATAAAGGTTGATTTCTTATCATGACTTTTAGTGGGTTAATATTTCTTTACTTTATCTAATAGTTTAGAGTTAGTATAATATGTAAAGAGTATGAATGTACATATTTAGTACTAAATCCTAAGCTTGAACGTTAGGTTAGCATTATGAAAAGGGAGATAACATGACGAGAGTAGTAGTATTAGTTGGAGACTAGCTCTAGTAAGCTTGACATAGTATAAGCAATAAATTAAGATATTAACTGGAAAGAAGTGTGATGTTATGAATACGGTGAATGTGACCCTTAGATGAAAATAGTGAATTGAGGCTAAGACATTCGATAAGAAAAAGGGACTAAGATGTATATCCAAGATAGTATAGAACTGTGTGAGACTTTAAGTTTATGATTTAATATTATGGGTATCTAGATAGAAAATGAGAGTTGTCAAAGTGGAGTAGACTGATGTAATCATTCTTTATTACCCTTAAGAGTTGAGTCATAGGGGGTTAGCTATAGATAATAAAGAACCTCTCATTATAGTCCAATCAAAGTGATGAGCAAATTGGAACTGTTGGAGCATAGCTCGATAGTGACAATGGCTAGATAGGTAATAGGGCTTATTGTTATGCTTTGCCTAGGAGACTAGAGGCAGATGTATCCAATGCTATTATTATAGAAATCTTTTGGTCTATGATCACAAGGGCTATTTGGGTACTAATTTATTAGTAAGTATGATGTGTTCTAGTAGTGTATCTAATGTATTTTATTCATGATATAATACTAGTGGTATATTAAAATGAATGCGCCATTGTCAAGTGCAAATATTAATACTAACATGCTTGTATGATGAGATTCGTTATTGCATCCACATTTGAGAAACCAGCTAATTTGTTACTATGAACACTTGGGTTAAGCAATGATAAGAAAAATTTAGTAGTGGATCTTTGTTACGATTAATACATAGATGGTCAAATTTATTTCAATGATATTTAAATGAGCATTGGTGATTTATTAATAAGCTCCAAAGTAGTGGATCAATATTGGAATGTTAAGCTTATAGATAAATAAAATTCCAACGCCTAATTTGAAAGATTTTAATAGAAGAGTGCGTATAAAAATCAAGTTAGTCCTTTAAATTTTATTGGAATATTGCGTTTAAAGTATCATGTCGATGATAAGGTTGACTTCAAGATGATGGCAATAGCTACTAAGAATAATGATAATAAGAATTTGTAATGGATTATGATCAAGATGCAATCATATGATAAGAAGGGGCATTTTTTGGACATTTTTGGGATGGAACTTTTTCTTTTTAATTTAAGGGGCATTACGATCAATTCTCTACCCCTTCTAAATTCAATAGACAAATATAAGGGATCTTTTACATCAACTCAAGTCCAAAGAATTTCTACCAACTAAGTTTTCATATGAGTTGATAGAAAGGTCAACTTCAAATGACAATATCTCCTAAAGTATAATGAGTTAGTTGACCTGTAATATAACAAATGGAAGATATTTGAATTATCTTTCCAACGCATTCAATTTCTCCTTAATCAGAGTTTGGAGTAGAAAGTTATGAGTATTTTACTGAAGACCTGCAGAGCTGTCCGAAGATCCGTGATAGCACCGCGTCACGGACCCAACATGGACCCTTTCTAGATGAGATAAATAATGTTTTTTCAATTTTATTTTGTGGATATTTTTATCCTAAAATCTTTGGAGTCTATTTAAGACCCAAAAATGCATAAAACGACAGTTTTCATATTCAAAGACCCTCTCCTTTATACTTAAATATAAACTCTCAAGAATCATCAAGAAAGTCATCAAGTTAGGATTACTTTCAAGATTCATCCTCAAGGTGAGTTATGCTTCATAAAATTCAATCTACGCAACCCAATTTCTTCATTTATTCATGAATCTCTAATAGAATCTTAAATCATAACCTAGAGTTTCAAGAAAAAGAATTCAAGATTCCCAAGAAAAGATTTATTGATTCTTCTTCTTCAAAAATTAGGGCTCTTCATCAAGAACTATAAAGATTCTAAATTAAGAATTCAAGAATCAAAGAGAAGCTCTTCAAACAATGTCTTTCCAAGTTCTTCTACTCTAAAAAAACTAGTGAGATCGAAGATTTTCTCCAAGAAAGCTAGCATTCTCCAAAGTTTGATTTTAATATCGACTTTCCAGGTATATAAGGCTAAACGAAAATATGAGATTATTCTTCCATGTGCCTCATAAATGGTCTTAGATGAGAGTTGAAAGTTCTTGAGTCTACATGCATGATTCTTGATTATTTTTTTGAGAAACCATATTTACTACATGTATTTTCATATATTGATAATCACCATGAACTTATTTTTGTCATGCACCAAAAGGGTACCCTAGGCATAACTGGTACTCGGAGACTATTGCTAGTCCCCAAGTGGACCACCTAGTCCCATTGCATTTGTTCAATCAATTCATCTGCAGAAGATATAAAGAAATAACAGACTATCAGTGGGCTATCACAATCTCTATCATAATAAGTTCAAAAGAAGTATCTCCACAGAAAGAAAAAGGGAACATACAATCCCAACATCATCAATTAACCGTCTAGGTCTACGAAGTCTCTATAGCTAACATCTAGGAAGGTACCATGACAGCCCATGGTTACCATAATCAAAGAAAATACTAAAATAAAGATAAAGAAATAATCATCCTCCAAAGGCAGGGGAGGACTCACCACGATCTGGAATCAAGAGCTCTGAACCTCAATGATTAGGCTGCTGAAGTCCTTTGTCGACAAAATCTGCATCATAAAATAATGCAAAGGGGCGTTAGTATGTGGAATGCACTGTATGTTAAACGGGCTAAAATAAATAGTATAAGTGTGACATTAGCTCATCAATCACCCATCCTTGCTCATAATAAGAACGAGACTCTATCATCTCACTATTCATCAAGACATCATCCAATCACCTCACCCTCAGAATACTATCAACAAGTGACTTATATGGGAGTTTCTATAATCGACAACCACCACCTATGAGCCCAGTGATGATACAGCAAAGAGCTATCACTGCCACATCCGTCTAGTACCTTGTTGGGATACAGGACGAGTCTGTCGGAGATCTCAAAAAAAAGTCTATCAAGCCCTCTGTGGGGCAAAGGAAACATCCACTTTCATGGTCCAATCCTCTCTGATGCTAGCCACGTAGTTAACGAGTACGAATGGGACTCACTCTTATCGATTTCGGTGCTAATACTCCTCCCAGGAATCAATGTGCTCATAAGTTTATCAATATCAAGTTGTTTATACTGCCAACCCCCCTCTCAGGCAGAGTCCTCCTCTCATCTTTCATTCTAGCGACTCAAGGGATAGGTTCGTTCTTCCAAACTCTATCTAAAACTCATTTAAACCTCAAGGATACTAATTTTATCTATTTCAGCCATCACAACACTCCTCTTAAGACTCAGACTTCATTAATCATCACATTCAAATAAATCAAAGCTTTAGACATTCCTCCTAAGTTCGTTCTTGCAGTATTAAACAAGGGGATATATGTAATTTGGGTAGACAATCATACAATAGTACATAAAATCAGTAAGTACAAGTAAGATGATCACCAATTTGAGATAATATACATGAACTAAAGATAATATTCAAGAAATAAAGATAATGTTCAAAAAATTCTTCAAGAATCACTACTCAATGACCCTCAACTATCAATTATCCATTTACTAAATGTATTGGGCACATAGAAGGACAATTTCATGCTCTAGGTAGCCTTTACATACCTGGAGTGAAGAATCACCAAATCTTCTTCAAAGATTGAAACCTCACTTGAAACCCTCACCTCTTTCTTCTTCTCCTCTCTCAGAAATCACATTTAAACTTAGAAGAATATGGGTTTTTCAAACCCTTTCATACGAAATAGGCCTTAAAAATACATTTTGGGACTTAAAAATGGGTTAGGAATACCCAAAATACCCTCTCAAAATTAAAAGGAAAAGATATTAAAATGGTACACTGGTCCGTGATGTGCCAGGGACGCGGACCAGTGTATTTTGCAAAATCCCAAAAAATTTTGATTCTCGTCGAGAATAGACAAAAACCTTAAATGTTAGTTTGCACCCCCTCCGCAACGCGCCAGGGGCGCGGATTAACACTGTTTCGCATTAATTAATAAAAATTATTTTTTGATCTGATTGCTCTTAAATCGAATCAAGACTATTTTCTGACTCAATTTTTCGCATTGATCATAAATTTGGTCTAGAATTTTCAATCGGAGCTTTGGAAGGTTGTGCGCACGATATGTTTTAGGGGTGTTGTGGTAATTTCACAAGGTGTTACATCATCTCCCCTTTGGGATTATTCGTCCTCGAATAATGAGTAAGAATAGAATAAAAGAACAAATGACTTGAAAACTCATCTCATTCCTCACTTGAGAACACTTGAACTCTCAACTATCCATCACCTATCTATCTCTGTCTTAGACTGGGAAATAGAATCGGATTAATGCATCAACTCAATGAAAAGTGATATTTAATAACATTAAGGATAAGGACATTTACCTTCAACATCATCATCATTTGGCACGAATAGGTGTGGGTATTTGAGTTTCATTGCTTCCTTAGCTTCCCACATAGCTTTCTCAACAAATTGGTTCCTCCATAGGACTTTAATAGAGGCTATTTCTTTATTTCTTCGCTTATAAACTCATCGCTCAAAGATCTAGACTGGAATTTCTTCGTAAGATAGGCTATCCTTCACTCACATACTCTCAATAGAATTGCTAAGGCAGGATTTCCCAAACACTTTTTCAACATTGACACGTGAAACACTTGATGGACTTCATTTAGCTCAGAAGGCAAATCCAGCTCATAAGCAACCTTCCCAATCCTTCTCACAATCTGATACGGTCCGATATAATGTGGACTCAACTTCCCCTTCTTACCAAACCTCATGACACCCTTCATGGGTGACACCTTCAAGTATACCCAATCGTCTACCTCAAACTCCAAGTCTCTTCTCCTCACATCCATGTAAGAGTTTTGATGGTTCTGTGATGTCTGCAACCTTTCTTTGATAACCTTCACCTTATCCATGGACTGGTGGACTAGGTTAGGTTTGATCAATTCAGCTTCACCAACCTCAACCCAACTAACCGATGATATACATCTTCTCCACGTACAATGCCTCATAAGGGGCTATCTGAATGCTAGCATGGTAGCTATTATTGTACGCAAATTCAATCAATGGCAGATGATCATCCTAATTATCTTTGAAGTAAATAACGCAAGCCATCAACATATCTTCCAAAGTCTGAATGGTGCGCTCTACCTATCCATTTGTCTGAGGGTAAAAAGTTATGCTCAGATGTACTTTCGTACCTAATCCTTTCTGAAAAGATCTCCAAAATTAAGAGGTGAATTGAGTTTCTCTGTCCAAGATAATGGACAAGAGAACCCCATGTAGCCTCTCAATCTTACGAATATATAGTTAGGCATACTTCTCAGCGGTATAAGTTGTCTTGATTGCCTAGAAGTGGGATGATTTCGTCATCCTATCAACAACCACCCATATCGAATCATTCTGCTTTAGAGATCTTGGTAATCTAGTGATAAAATCCATGTTGATTATCTCTCACTTCTATTTTGGAATTTCAAAGTTCTGAGCTAACCCATATGGTCTCTGATGTTTGACCTTAACCTGTTAACAGTTCGGGCACTTAGAGACGAATTCAGTAGTGTCTTTCTTCATCCCATTCGACCAATAGACTTCTCTCAAGTTGTGATATATGTTAGTAGAACAGGGTGAATAGAATATATGGAGTTGTGAGCTTCGACCATGATCCTATCTCGAACACCATCAATATGGGGCATGCATAATCTTCCTTGATACCTTAACACCCCATCTCCCCTTTTGGATAAAAACCATCACCTTCTACTTGTAAAGTATTGTTTTCAATTGGAATGAGATAGGGTCGCGATCTTTTTTCTCCTTCACTTCTGAAACTAAGAAGGAAGCAGAACCACTCTGAACATTGACCCTACTTGGTTGTTCTCCTAGAGTTGCAACTCCCAGTTGAGCTAATCTATGCACTTCCTTCGCTAGTTCCCTCTTCCCTTCCTCCATATGGACAGTGCTATCCATAGATATCCTGCTAAGAGCATCAGCAATAATGTTAGCATTACCTGGGTGGTAGAGAATGCTCATATCATATTCCTTGAGCAACTCTAGACATCTCCTTCGCCGCAGGTTGAGCTTTTTCTGGCTGCACACATACTGCAAACTTTTGTGGTCAGTGAACACGTCCACATTCACTCTACACAAATAGTGATGCTAGATTTTAAGTGTGAACACCACAGCTTCCAACTCAAGATCATGAGTAGGATAATTCTTCTCGTGAACCTTAAGCTATCTAGAAGCATAAGCTATCACCTTTCTACTTTGCATAAGTACACAACCCAATCCCACTCGGAATGCATCACAATATATCATGAAGTCCCCCATCCCATCTGGCAAAGTTAACACTGGTGCTATAGGCAATCTAGTTTTCAACTCCTGAAAACTTCTTTCACATGCCTCAGACCACTAAAACTTAGTCTTCTTTTGAGTCAGCTTAGTCAATGGGGC
Source organism: Solanum sejunctum (assembly GCA_025642045.1). Classification (NCBI taxonomy): domain Eukaryota; kingdom Viridiplantae; phylum Streptophyta; class Magnoliopsida; order Solanales; family Solanaceae; genus Solanum; species Solanum sejunctum. The sequence continues at coordinate 8,084 of JAOTQJ010027029.1, read as the reverse complement.
TGACAGAAAAGAGAAGCCTTCGACAAACATGCGATAATACCCTGCTAAACCCAAGAAGCTCCTTATTTCTATTAGAGAGGTTAGTCTTGGCCAGTTCTTAACTATTTTAATCTTCTAAGTATCTACCTGAATACCCTCTGCTGACATAACATGACCTAGGAAAGCCACAGACTTGAGCCAAAACTTACACTTTGAGAATTTCGCATACAACTCATGATCTTTAATTGTTTACAAAACCACTCTAAGGTGGTTAGCATGTTACTCCTCATCTTTTGAATATACCAGAATGTCATCAATGAACACAATCATGAATATATCAAGATACGATCTGAATACCCTCTTCATCAAGTTTATGAAAGTTGCGGGTGCATTTGTCAACCCGAAGGACATGACCAAGAACTCAAAATAGCTATACTGTGTCCTAAAGGTTGTCTTTAGGATGTCACTTTCCCAACCTTCAATTGATGATAACCCGATCTGAGGTCTACCTTTGAGAAACAAGTGGCACCCTGAAGTTGGTCAAAAAAGTCATGCATCCTAGGAAAGGGATACTTATTCTTTATGGTAACCTTGTTCAGTTGTCTCTAGTCTATATATTTTCAGGGATCCATATTTCTTACGCACAAATAGGATAAGAGCACCCCAAGCTGAGACACTACGCCTTATGAAACCTTTCTCTAGCAAGTCTTTCAGCTATTTTTTCAATTCTTTCAACTCTGCGGAGCCCATTCTATGAGATGGCTTTTGTCTCGGGAAGAAAATCGATCCCAAAGTCAAGCTCCCTATTAGGAGGACTTCAGGAAGATCATCAGGAAATATCACAGGAAATTCATTTACAATAGAGACTGACTCAAGGGTAGCAAACTCGACATCATCAGACTTAACTCTCACAAGGTGGTAAATGCAACCTTTGGAGATCAACTTCCTAGCTCTAAGATAAGAGATAAATTTGCCCTTATAGGTAACAAAACTCCTTTTCCACTACAAGACAGGCTCATAGGAAATTGGAACTTAACAATCTGGGTTCTACAGTCAACAGAAGCATAACAGGTGTGAAGCCAATCTATGTCTCTTATTCATCAAAATCAACCATCCCCATCTCTATCAAATCAGCTTAAGGTGTATCCATGATAAATAGAAACTATATAATTCCTATAAACCCTCTCAGCTAAGATAGACTCACTAGTAGGAGTAGAAACAGAAAAGGGTTCATGCAAATACTCTGGAAGAACCCCAAATTTGCTATCCACATAAGGGGTCACAAAAGAAAAGGTGGCACCTGGATCAATCAATGCATAGCAATCACGGGAAAAGACTCGAAGCATACCCGTGATGACATTTAGTGCAGCCTTCTGATCCTGTCGATTACCCATAGCATAAAGGTAGTTCTTCCTACCTCCCGTACCAGTAGTAGTACCCTTCTGTTGATTACCTGCTGGAGGGGCTGTGGATGACTAGGGTCTGCTGCTCCCCTCACCTCGTCTTCTTTTTGGACACTCATAGTTGAAGTGACCAGACTATCCACATGAATAACAAACATCTCTTTCCACATGGCATTCACCCAAATGAAGCTTACCACACTTGCCACAAGGTGGCTTTCCCCTCGTACCTTAGGTCACACTGGCCTGAGATTAGGTGCTCGAAGCACTAAAATTCTGATAACCTTATAATTTCTGATCATACCTATTTGTCTGCAAGGGTACACTTGCTATAGACTGTGCAGGATGAGATAATCTCCTCTGGAAATAGGACTTGTCACCCTTATTCTGTCTTTGTGGGCTAGGCTCATGTCCCACTGATTTTGCCTTTCTACTCATCTACTCTTCTCTATCTTTCATCTGCTCTTCCTCGATATATTATGCATACACTATAAGTCTGCAATGTCCATGCGAAAAATCAACAAAGCAACCTTACATTCTTTCTGCACGTGCCAACCCAGACCAGACACGAACTTCCTCAGCCTCGGCCTTATGTCTTTCACCATGTCTAGAGCATACTTAGACAGCTTGATGAACCTAAGGCTATGCTCTTTCACGATCATCCCTCCCTACTTCAGATTCACAAACTCATCCACCTTCGACTCCTTCAACTCTTGAGGAAAGAAATGCTTAAGAAAGGTTGTCTCGAACTTTTCCCAAGCTGCAAACTCTACATCCTCACCTCTACTCTCCTCCCATTAGTTATACCACACATTCACAACATCCTTCAGCTGGTAAGAGGCAATCTCAACTCCCTCGATCTCATCAGCATACATTACCTTCAGAACCTTACACATCTCATCAATAAAGTTTTGTGGGTCTTCTTCCATCTTCGACCATATATACACTAGCGGGTTCATTCTCAAAAGGTCCCTAAGTCTGGTGGTAGTTGAGGGCTCCTGTGAGTTAGAACTAGGAGCTTGAGGACCTTGGTTATTACCCTGAGAGGCCACCAACTGAGTCAGCATGATGATGGTTCCCATAAACTTTGCCTCGGTAGTAGGAGTTGGCTGGGGCTGAGCAGGAGGCGTCTGTGGGACCTCAGCAGTCCTAGCAGGGCATCCCCATCTCCTCGTCTCTATCTGAACTAGGGCCTCAGGTTGGGCATTGTCAACAGTTGGGCTGTGGCATCTCTTTGAGCGGCTGTTCACTTTGGCTGCATTTTCTGAAAGCGTAAAATGCATGAGTTAAAACAAGATTTCCATAAAGTTAAGCTCTATCGCATGAATCCAGAATAAAAAAGAAGGGAAACTTCTCCTAATGTCCCATAGCCTCCTGCTTATGAAGTGTGGTGCACAACACACTCATAAACAAGACTCTACTAGACACGTCTTCATAGACTCCCTAGGACACTCGAACTCTGGGCTCTAATACTAAGTTTATCTCGCCTCAAGAGGGAACTAGCACTCGGAGACTATTGCTAATTCCCAAGCAAACCACCTAGTCTCATTGCATTCGTTCAATCAATTAGTTCTGTTAGTGGGCTAGTCCCCCAAGCAGACCACATAGACTGTTAGTGGGCTATCACAATCCCTATCATAATAAGTTCAAAAGAAGTATCTCTATAGAAAGAAAGAGGGAACATACAATCCCCGCATCATCAATTTACCGTCTATGTCTATGAAGAATCTATAGCTAACATCTAAGAAGGTATCATGATAGGCCATGGTTACCAATATTAAAGAAAATACTGAAATAAAGATAAAGAAATAATTATCCTTCGAAGGCAGGGGAGGACTCACCACGATCTGGAATTAAGAGCTCTAAACCTCAACAATTAGGTTGTTGAAGTTCTCTGTTGACTGAATTTGCATCATAAAATGATGCATTGCCAAAGGGGCATTAGTACGTTAAATGTACTGCATGTAAAATGGGCTAAAGTAAACAGTGTAACTGTAACATTGGCTCATCAATAACCTATCCTCGCGTAGAACAAGGACGAGACTCTATCGCCTCACTATCCATCAAGACATCCACCAATCACCTCACCCTCAGAGTACTATCAACAGGGAATCTATCTGGTAGTTTCTACAAATAATAACCACTACCTATGAGCCTGGTGATGATACAGCGAAGAGATGTCACTGTTACATTCGTCCAGTACCTTGTTGGGGTACAGGACGAGTGTGTGGGGATCCCAAAAGAAGTTTGCAAAGCCCTTGCGGGGCAATGGAAACATCCGCTTTCACAGTCCAATCATCTCCTACTCCATCCACATAGTTAATGAGTATGAGCGGGACTCACTCTTATCCATTTCGGTGTTAATACTCCTCTCAGGACTTAATATGCTCATAAGTTTATCAATGTCAGGCTAGTTATACCACCAACCTACTCTCTCAAGCAAGGTCCTCCTCTCATCTTTCATTCTATCAGCTCAAGGGATAGATTATTCTTTTCAAACTTTATCTAAAACTTATTTAAATCTCAAGGATACTAATTTTGTCTATCTCATCCATAAAAGCACTCCTCTCAAGACTCAAACTTCATCAATCATTACATTCAAACAAATCAAAACTCTAGACATTCTCCCTAAGTTCATTCTTGCAGTATTAAACAAGGGGATATATGCAATTTTGGTAGACAATCATACAATAATGCATAAAATCAGTAAGTATAAGTAAGATGATCATCAATTTGAGATAATATACATGAATTAAAGATAATGTTCAAGAAATAAAGATAATATTCAAGAAGTTCTTCAAGAATCACTACTCAATGGCCCTTAACTATCAATTATCTATCTACTACATGTATTGGATATATGGAATGATAATTCCATACTCTGCGTAGCCTTTACATACGTGGAGTGAAGAATCACCAAGTCTTCTTCAAAGATTGAGACCTTACTTGAAACCCTCACCTCTTTTTTCTTCTCCTCTCTTAGAAATCACGTTTAAACTTAGAAGAATGTGGGTTTTTGAAATCCTTTCGTACGAAATAATCCTTAAAAATACATTTTGGGTATACCCTTCCTGAAATTAAAAGGAAAAGATTTTAAAATAGTACACTAGTCCGTGACGAGCCAGGGGCGCTGACCAGTGTATTTCGTGAAATTTCAAAAACTTTCAATTCCCATCGAAAATAAAAAAAACTTAAGTGTTAGTCTGTGCCCCCTCCGTGTCATGCCAGATGCGCGAATCAACATTGTTTCACCATTAATTAACTAAAATTATTTTTTAACTTGGTTGCTATTAAATCAGGTTGAGACCATTTTCTGACTCAAGTTTTCGTGCTGATCGCAAATTTGATTTCGAATTTCCCATCAGAGCTTTGGAAGACGCATTGTACGCACTGTACGTTTTAAGGTCGTTCCGATAATTTCATAGGGTATTACAGTTTTCTTGAATTGAATGTTTTTTTACATAAATTATTGCATAAACCCTCCATATTATTTTCTTAAAGATTTTATGAAAGAAGATAGTGATTGAGTCTAGAGCCTTGAGTGAGAATTTTGATTGTGATTGTGCGGTGAGAATGATGATGAGTTGATTGAACTTGATAGCCCCTTGAGTCTCCATAAATGAACTCTAACAATTTGTCTATTCGATTGTTCCCTAATGATTGTTCTAAGCCTTGAGTTATTGATTGAGATGTTGATTATGAGATGATTAGACTCTCTATGAGACTGATTGAAAGATTGTGCCTCCACGAGGCTGATTGAGATAGTTTGACTGGATGAATTATTTTATGAGTATTGAGACATGAGAGGAGTATCGAGTACTGAGAGAGTAAGATTTAGTCCAACTATGTAGCCAAACGTAGGTGAGGATTAGGACCACCACATCACCTTATGATGAGGTCCCCTCTAATTAGAAGTCCCTGAAATTAATAGAGGACTTATATGTTGTCTCCATTTGGACTTGTCCATGTGATTTTTGATTTTTTCTCTACCTGGCAAGTACAAAACAAATATGGCAACATCAGCATGATTGTTCTACAATCACTGGCTCATAAGTTATTATTGTCGGATAAGAGAAACTCTCAGTAAGTTCCTACCTTGAGTAATTTGAGTCAAGATGAGATGAGATGTGATAAGATGAGTTGAGTTGAGTTCCTTTAAAATGAGTTCGTCTGAGTTGAGTTTGATTTAATTGATAAATTGATTGGTTGATGGGTCACTTGACTACTCTTTATTCTTGCTTTAGATAGACATTTGACCTATTGATTGTTATTATGTCGAGTCGATTATTGTTTTTATATTATTCTACCTGTTTTAGTTTCATTCAGCTATTTTACATACCAGTACATTCCATGTACTGACGTCCCCCTCTGGGACTGCATCTTTCATGATGTAGATACAAGATTTGGAGATCGTCAACATGTGCATTATTAGGGATTTAAGACGCTCAGCTGATTGGTGAGCCTTCCCTACTTCAGAGGATTCATTATATTTATTTCATCTTGCTTTAGAGTTATACTTATTAGTTTTATTTTGATTGAGATAGTCATGGCTCTGTCATTGGCACCCCCTAACAGTGATAGAGGCTTCATAGACTAGAGTCGAATATTGATGGTAAGACTTGTTGAGCTAATTTCTTTCTACTAGCCATTTATTTAGAATATTGTTTTGAGACTAGATGATGATGTGCCCATTTACTTCTTTATGTATTCCGCTGATTAGCAGAATACATAAATGAATGAATATAGTCATGGGTCTGTCATTGGCACCACCTAACAGTGATAGAGGCTTTATAGACTAGAGTCGAATGTTGATGGTAAGACTTGAGCTAGTTTCTTTCTACTAGCCATTTATTTAGAATGTTGTTTTGAGACTAGATGATGATGTGCCCATTTACTTCTTTATGTATTCCGCTGATTAGCAGAATACATGAATGAATGAATTTGATGAGGCCAAGTGGTTTGCTTGAGGACTAGCAATAATCTCTAGGTGTCAGTTACGCCCTGGGTACCCTCTCGGGGCGTGACAATTCCCCATGCCTGTAATTTGTCTATTATTAGCAATTTATCCTGTAACTGTAGTCATAATGTGAATTTTTCTTTTGGCCTTGCATTGTTTTCAAACATCAAAGATTTTTAGATTACTCTTTGATTATCCCCTAGCAGCTTTTGATAAATAGTCTTGATGGATATTGAGTTTAAATAGTTATGTAATAAAGCAACATTGTATAAATTATGTATAAACATGTATCAATATTGTATAAATAGTATGTAAATGTGTGTTGATATTGTATAGATTGTATACAAACATGTGTGAGTACTATATAAATATATATAATATATATCGACATTATATAAATAGTACATAATAGTGTATCAATATTGTGTAAATAATTATTTAACGACCCGTTAAGTCATTTTGAGACATAGAGTTTCGTATGTTATAAAAAAATTTAAGAAAATTTTTGGACTATTCAATAATTTTTTCTATCTTTTTAGTTAAGAGATAATTTTAGATAATTAATTTAGTTGGTGAATTATAATAATAATTTAGGTAATATCCTATACTAATTACTCCATATTTATAATAAAAAATAAAAAATAGGTTAAGAGAATTATATTTATCACTTCTAATATATGATTAATAACTAAAAGAAAATATATATATAGGGACAGAGGGCTGAACACCCTAAGTCATCAGCAAATGGGAAAAAATAAAATGTACGACGAAGAGAGACCCCAAATTTCAGGTAAAACAAAAGTTAATTTCTATTGTTGTTTCACACCTTAGTTACTAGAATTGATGTTGTATATTAGGATACCATGTGATAATAAATTAATCTTGAGAGATAGCTTTTAAATAGCTAGAAAAATAAAAGGTTGTGGAAGCCTTACATGGAGATTAGCTAATAATGGTGTAATGATGAGAAAAAGATTAGGAGGCAATATATAATTTTATTGTCGGACTATGGTGGGTTTTGCAATGGGTTTCTCGTACCGTATTAATTCTAATTAATTTTGTTTTAGTTTTATTTTTGTAATTGTCAGATTATGATTTAAATGTTGATGCATTGATATAAGTAATTAAATATTAATGTATATTTGATATATTGAAACATTCGGAGGTATTGAAGAAAGAAATGCATTGGTGTATTTTCGGTTCCCACTGAGGTAGGTTATGATTTGTTTTATCAAATAAAGACACACTTAATAGCGATTAATAGTCATGGAGTAAAGCTGTGATATTTTCTATGTACTTAATTGTTGTGGATTGCTTGACTGATATATTATTGTGATTGGTCTGCAATCCCAAGACCATGTAACTGTTAGACCCCGTAATTAACTAAATGGAGGTTAATTGCTCATTCGGAAAAATTATTGTGATTGAGGTTTATTTTAAATTTTATTAACTTATGGCGCGGGAGTATAGAATCAAGTGAATTTTTCCGGGTAAAAATTTAGGTGAAGTCGAGAGTCCTTAATTGGATTAAAATAGAAAAGTTTGGGGACCTAATTGGTCAATGGGCCAACTAGGAGTCCTTATGTTGTAATTTTTCAAAGTTGTATATCTATATATATATATACCTTCCTTAGCTTAATTTTTGTCTTCAACACTTAGAAGACTTAGGGAAAATTGAAGAAGTGAAGAGGAGAAGAAGAAGAAGAGAAGGAGAAGAAGGAAAGGAAGGTTTGCAATCAATTGAGGTA
>JAOTQJ010027008.1:0-16323 GCA_025642045.1 Solanum sejunctum | reverse complement strand
GGGGTATGTACCTTGACCACGTCATTGGGGGGTGACATGCCCCTAATACCATGTTTTGGGGTAGGTACTTCAATCACCATCCAAGGGGGTGGCATGCTTTAGATTTTGAGTAATAGTTGCTTGGTCTATACTTATGGTCTTCTCCAATACATGTATTATGTTTTACACATGATATATGATTTACAAGCATGTTTTACTTCAAACATTGATCATACATGCCATATTCATAATACACTTATCCATTGCCTATTATTATGTATTTTTACTATATTGGCTTATGTCTTATTGTATTGCATCCTACATACTTAGTACATTCAAATGTACTAACACATACTCTATGCCTATATGATGTTATCATGTAGTAAACAGAGCACCTCATGATCATCCTCCATGTGGCTAGTTTTCGCACTTTGAAGATAAGCTTTTGGTGAGTCCTCATGTTCAGGGACACAAGTTATGCTACTCTTGCTTTTACAATTTCTCTACGTTGATCTTTTGGATACTATGAGGGTACGCCTGAAAAGTATCTTGGCTCCCGGTCCAATCTATGTTTAGAGGTACTGTTGGAACAATTGATGTATCTATGCTTTTAGTTTTGACTCTTTTATGTTTAATGATTATCCAAAACTTCTCTTAGTCCCATTTGCCTTCTTTATGCCTATTTTTGTTGATGTTTTGCTTCCTCGTCCAAGGATATGTAATTAATACACTAAGAGATTTGGTTGGGGTTGCTTCGGTTTTCCCATTCATCATGTCATGTCTAGGCCTTAGGCTTGGGTCGTAAAAAACTTAGTATTAGAGCACTAGATTTTTAATGGTCCCCGAAATCCAACACACCACGTTGAGTAGATTCTTGTTAATGGTTGTGAAGTGCACCACAACAATGAGTAAGAGGATGTTAGGAATTTTAGGAAATGTTTTCCTTCTAAATGATCTATGTCGTGCTTTAGAAGTAAGAGAAGTCTTTTCCTCTAACAAATGTTCTTTGCTATTCTCACTCTTGCCGATTTCAAGAGGAAGTCAACACTCCAGAGGAGCAACTGACCCATCCCGCTCCTCAAGATGGGGAAGTGGCCCATGAAGAGTTTCGGGATGTTATTACCATGTTAGCCCAAGCCCCTCATGCTCCTACTCTGGCTTCTAGGGTGAGGGATTTTACTAGGATGAACCCACTAGTGTTTTATGGGTCTAAGATGGATGAGGATGCATAAAAATTCATTGATGAGGTGTATAAGGTGTTGTCTATTTTGGATGTTAACTCAGAGGAAAAGGCGGAGTTGGCAGCTCAGCAACTCAAAGGGGTGGCTCAATTTGGTTCATTCAACGGAAGATGGTGAAGGGGAATGGTGATGCTATCTGTTGGGAAGAATTCAAAGTGACATTTCTCAACTGGTTCTTTCCTATTAAGCTTAGGGAGGAAAAAATGATGGAATTCATGAATTTAAAGCAAGGGTCTATGAGTGTCAGGGAGTATGCCCTCAAGTTCAACCATCTCTCCAAGTATACCCTACAATTTAATGCCGAGCCGAGGTCTAGAATGAACAAATTTGTGTCGGGTGTATCTGACTTAGTGAATGAGGAGTGTCGTACTATTATGTTGATAGGTGATATGAATTTTCCCCGCCTCATGACTTATGCCGAACAACTAGAGGGGAAAAAGTTGAAAAAGAGAAGAAGTGGTGAGGCAAAGAGAGCATGTTTTGAAGGTGGATTTTAAAATCCCAATGGTGGTCGGTTTCCTCAAGACTATGAGTTCCAAGCCCAAGGGTCTTCCAATGTTCCTCATAGAAGGTTTGTGAATGAAAATCAAAGATTTCAAGGTGGTGGTGGTGGGGTACCAAGTCTAAGGTGCCCAAGGTATGAAAAAATCATAGTGGTTCATATTTGAAGAATTCTAATGCATGCTTTGTATGTGGTGAAGTGGGTGATAAGGTGATTGATTGTACTCATAATAAGAACAAGGTAGAGATGGACATCCACAATGCCAAGGTATGAATATAAGTCCAAGGGGAAGAGAAGGCCAATAGGGTGGGTGTTGTAAGGCAAAATAGGTTCTATTCTCTTCAACGGAGATAAGGGATAGATGAGGTGCCCAATCTCATCACCAGTATATTAAAAGGTTTTTGCTTTTCATGTATGTGCTTTGATAGACCCGAGTGCCACTCTTTCTTTTATTACTCCTTTTGTTGCCAAAAATCTTTATGTTAACCCTGAGTTACTATTTGAATCCTATGAAGTGTCTACCCCCATTAGTTAGTCTATTGTTCCTAAAAGAGTCTATAGAAATTGTCCCTATTCATATTGCATAAATCTTGCCGTGTGATTTTGTTGAGTTAGATATGGTGAATTTTTATGTCATTTATGGAATGAATTGGTTGCATGCATATTATGATTCTATTAATTGTAGAACCTATGGAGTCAAATTTTAATTCCCTAATGAGTCCATCCTTTAGTGGGAAAGTTGTGATGTGGCGGTCAAGGGTAGATTCATTTTTTGTCTTAAAGCTCAAAAGTTGATTTCTAAGGGTTGTCTCTCTCATATTGTGAGGGTTAGGGGTGTTGAGTCCAAAGTCCTTCCTATAGAGTCAATTTTGGTGGTTAATGAGTTCCTTGACATCTTTCTCGATGAGCTTCCTGGTATTCAGTTCGAAAGGGAAATAGATATGGTATAGACCTTTTTCCTAATACTTAACCCATTTCTATTTCCCCTTACCGTATCCCTGTCAGAGTTGAAGGAAAAATTAAGGGATTTATTGGAGAGGGGTTTTATAAGGCCTAGCAAGTCACCTTGAGGTGCACCGGTGTTATTTGTGAAGAAGAAGGATGGCTCTGTTTTAATGTGCATTGATTACAGGCAACTTAATAGAGTCACCATCAAGAATAAGTACCCTTTACCAAGGATTGATGACCTTTTTGATTAACCTCAAGGGGCTAGTTACTTTTCTAAGATTGATCTTCTGTTCAGGTATCACCATGTAAAAGTCAGGGAGTGTGACATTCCCAAGAAGGCTTTCCAGACTAGGTTTGGGCACTTTTGAGTTTTTGGTTATGGCCTTTGGTTTGACTAATACACTGGCTATATTCATGGATCTTATGAATAGGGTTTTTAAACCCTACCTTGACTTGTTTGTGGTGTTTTATGGATGATATCTTAATTTACTCCCATAGTGAGGAGGAGCATTTGAATCACTTGAGGGTGGTATTGCAATCTTGAGGGACGAGAAGTTGTACGCTAAATATGAAAAATATGAGTTTTGGTTGAATGGGGTCGCATTTTTGGTACATGTGGTGTCGAGTGATGGTATTAAGATAGATCCTAAGAAGACAAAGGTGATTAGTAATTAGCCTAGACCTTTGACTCTAGCATATATTAGAAGTTTCTCAGATTTGGCGGGTTATTACCGGAGGTTTGTACATGGTTTCTCTTCTATTGGTTCTCCCATAACTAAGTTGACCCAAAAGAAGGCAAAATTTGTGTGGACCGATTAGTGGGAAAAGAGTTTCCAAACTTTGAAAGGTTAGCTTGTGTCCGCTCCTATCTTGTCTCCATTAGAAGGGTTGGAAGGGTTTGTTGTATATTGTGATGCCTCAAAAATTGGTTTAGGGTGTGTTTTGATGTAAAATGGTAAGGTTGTAGTGTATGCCTCTAGACAATTTAAGGTGCATATCCCAGCCATAGTCTCAAATTGGCGACCGTGGTATTTTTTTTCAAACTTGGGTGTCATTGCTTGTATGGGGTTCACATTGATGTGTTTACAATGCATAAGAATCTCCAATATGTATTCACCCTAAAAGATCTTAACTTGAGACAAACAAGGTGGTTAGAGCTCCTTAAATATTATGATATGAATATGCATTATCACCACGGCAAAGCTAATGTTGTGGCCATTGCTCTCAGTAGGGTATCTTTGGGTAGTCTAGCTCATGTTGATGATAGTGGCAAAGAGGTGGCTAGAGAGGTCCACCGACTAGCTAGTTAGGGCTTAGTTTGGAAAAAGTTCATAATGGTGGTGTAGTGGTTGTTGATTGTTCTAAGTCTTCCTTGATTGAGGAGGTAAAGGCAATGCAATATCTTGACCCCACCTTGTTAGAGTTGAAGAACTTGGTGAAGAATGGTAAAGTGGAGGTTTTCTCCTATGGAGAGATTGTGCCCTTAGGTGCCAAGGAAGATTGTGTGTGCCTAGTGTTGATAACTTGATAAAGAACATTTGAAATGAGGCTCATAATTCGTCCTATTCCATTTACTCCGGTTCTACAAAGATGTATAGAGATTTGAGGGAAGTATATTGGTGGGATGGTATGAAGAGGGACATTATCAAGTTCATATCTGGATGTCACAATTTCCAACAAGTGAAACCAAACATCAAAGGTTGGATGGCCTAGCACAGGATGTAGGGATTCCTACTTGGAAATGGGAGGAAATCAACATGGATTTTGTTCTTGGGTTGCCTAAGACTAGAAAGCATTTTGATTTTATTTGGGTTGTGGTAGATAAAATGACAAAGTTGGCTCACATGTTACTGGTCAAAACTACTTATGGTGCCGAAGATTATGCCAAATTATCCATTTATGAGTTGGTTAGATTGCATGGGGTGCCTTTGTCTATCATTTTGAATCATAGTACTCAATTCACTTCTCACTTTTGGAGGTCTTTCTAAAAAGGTCTTGGTACCAACTAAAGCTTAACAAGGCCTTTCACCCTCAAATGGATGGCCAAGCAGAGAGAACTATCCAAACCCTTGAGGATATTTTTAGAGCTTTTGTTTTAGAGTTTAAGGGTAGTTAGGATAAACATCTTCTACTCATTGAATTTTCTTACAACAATAGCTATCACTCAAGCATTGGTATGGCTCCTTTTGAAGCTCTTTATAGTAAGTGTCATAGATCCCTAATTGGGTGGTTTGAAGTTGGGGAGATGGCTTTGCTAGGTTCGGATATGGTCATAGAGGATTTGGAGAAGGTGAGGTTGATAAGGGAGAGATTGAAAATAGCCCAAAGTAGGCAAAAGTCATATTCTGATGTGAGAAGGTATCTTGAATTTAGGGTTGGTGATTAGGTTTACCTGAAAGTCTCACCCATGAAGGGTGTAATCGGATTTTACAAGAAGGGTAAATTGAGCCCTAGGGTTGTGGGTCCTTATAGGGTGGTGAGGAGGACTGGTAAGGTGGCCTATGAGTTTGAGTTGCCCATTGATATCGATATGGTTCATCAGTCTTCCATGTGTCAATGTTGAGAAAGTGTGTGGGTGACCCTAGTGCTATAGTGCCTTTTGATATTGTGGATGTGGTAGAACATAATTTGACTTATGAGGAGGTTTTGGTGGAAATTTTGGATAGATAAGTGAAGAGCACATTTGCATGCCGCTATGGCAGCTTGGCATTCATGAGGATACCATTCAGGTTGTGTAATGTCCCAGCAATATTTCTGAGATACATGATGTCTATTTTCTAAGACATGGGGGAGAACCCTATTGAAGTCTTCATGGATGACTTTAGTGTGGTTGGGAACTCATTTGAGGTATGTTTGAAGCGCCTACACGATGTGTTGCAAAGATTTGTAGAAAGTCATCTGGTACTAAATTAGGAAAAGTGTCACTTCATGGTGAAAGAGGGTATTGTGTTGGGATATAGGATATCTAACAAAGAAAATAAGGTTGACAGAGCTAAAGTAGAGGTAATTGAGAAGCTCCCACCACCCATCTAGTAAAGGGTGTGAAGCGTCTCTTATGGTATGTAGGATTTTATCCGAGGTTCATAAAAGTCTTCTCTAAAATTTCACACCCATTATGCAAATTATTAGATAAAGATGCTAAGTTCATATTTGAGGATGCATATTTGAAAGCCTTTGAGGATTTAAAGAAAAGATTGATCTCAGCGCCAATTGTTATGGCACCAAATTTGTCCAAGCATTTTGAGATCATATGTGATGCAAGTGGGGTCGCTCTAGATATATTATTGGGATAGTAAAAGGAGAAGATATTATACCCCATATATTATGCCAACACACTAAATACAGCCTAGAAGAATTATATCATCACAGAACATGAGTAACTTGCTTTAGTCTTTGCATTCAAAATGTTCAGATCATATCTATTGGGGGCTAAAGTATTGAATGTGCACACTGACAACTCAACACTTAAATATTTGATGGCTAAGAATGATGCAAAAGACAAGGTTGATGAGATGGGTGCTTCTATTGGAAGAGTTCAACTTTTATGCCACTGACAGAAAAGAACAAAAAATCAGGTCGCAGATCACCTCTCCAGATTGGAAGATGGAGAAATGATGAAATTTAATGATAGATGGAGATAAATGATTCTTTTCCTAGGGTGAGAGTGTTGGTTGTATCTCATGATCTGATACCTGGTTTTGAAGATTATACAAACAATATGGTGAGTGATATCATGCCATCAAACCTAAACACACATCAGCTTTGAAAGTTTATGTCTAATGTGAGGAAGTTCTGTTGGAATGATCCTTAATTATTTTGGGTATGTGCCGATGGGATTATTTATTGTTATGTTCATGAGGTTGAGATGATGAGTATACTTGAGGCATGCCACTTATCATTGGTAGGTGGGAATCATAGTAGGATTTGAACTATCCAGAAGATCTTATGATGTGGGTTTTATTGTCCCACAATCCACCCAGACACCCTCAACTATGCCAAAGTTTGTGACAGGTACCAAAGAGAAGGTGGGGTTTCCCACAATCTTGTGCTCCCTCTAAACCCCATCATGGTAATTGAGTTGTTTGATGAGTGGGGGATAGATTTTATGGGACTATAAGTACATTTTTGTTACTGTGGATTATGTATCAAAGTGGGTGGAGGCAGTGACCCTACCTAACAATGAGGATAAAAGTGTCATAACATTTTTTAAAAAGAATAGTTTCTCAAGGTTTGGCACCCCTCGAGCAACAGGCATTTTTAAGCTCTTCTGAAAAAGTATGGAGTAAAACACAGAGTGGTGATGCCTTATCATCCTTAGACAAGTGGGCAGGTGGAGGCGTCTAATAGGGAAATCAAACAAATTCTATCCAAAATTGTGAATGCAAATTGGACAAATTGGTCGTGGAAGTTGGATGATGTATTATGGGCATACCGGAAATCATTCAAGACCTATAGGAATACCTCCCTACCAACTTGTCTTCATGAAAATATGCCACTTTCTAGTGGAGCTTGAGTACAAAGCAATGTGGGAAATAAAAAAGTTGAATCTAGAATGGAATGATACAACAAACTCTAATATAAGAAAACTTAATGAGCTGGACGAAGTTCGATTGAAAGCATATGAGAGTTTAGCCTTGTATAAATAGAGAATGAAAATACACCAGAACCTCTGCATAGAGAATCAAATATTCACACCACGGGACTTCGTGCTACTCTACAATTCTAGACTAGAGTTGTTCCTGAGAAAGCTCAAATCTAGAATGTTGGGACCCTTCCGAGTAGCACACATCTTTGATCACGAGGCCATTAAACTACAGAGATGAAATGGAGGAACTTTCAAAGAAAAATGGTCAAAGAGTCAAGAAACAAATTGGAAATAGGTAAGAGTTAAAGTCGGTGGAGGACTAGGATCTTGAAGAAGTCAAAGTACTGAAGCTATATATATCGTGCCGCGATAATAAATCAGACACTGTTTGAGAGGTAACCTAAGGTGGACGCTGGCGCTTAAGCGCCCAAGTATGTTTTTGACCCCTTTTGTTGTTTATTTTGCTTGAATTTGTGCTTTAGGGACAATGCACATCTTTTTCGATGGGGTATGAATAGTTATGGGCTTCAGTAAAGTTTGAGTAGCTTATGCTCCATAACTACCCAAATTTTTTATCTTGAGGTTTTCTTGTCTGTGTTCTTTGTCCTTGTGGATATTTAATTTGAACCTACATTTAGGATGTTAAGATAATATTTGTAGTCTATATTACTAATACTTATAGCATATAGCATATTTTTTGTGTTTGTTTGAAAAATGATACCCACAAAAAATTTTATTAGTGTTTGACAGTAACAATGCATGTTTAGGTGTTTGACAATATTTGTTCTAATAAGTGACGTAACTTGAGATAGAAAGCATGATCTATGAGTCTTTTCTTGATAATGTATGCAATTCCATGAGAGTATGATCTTATTTTATAAATTCATGTATTTTGTGCTAATTCTAAACTGGCCCTGTTACTCTAAGTTAGATTGTAGATTGAATGGATTCGGAAAGGATCTTATGCCTTTGTTCTGAAATAGTCCACTTTAGCCTAAAAATAACCAACCAAATGATGATATATCCCTTGTTCCAAATATCTGAGCCTTACATATACTAATTCTTTGTAAACACCTAATTAACCTATCCTTATATATTGAAAAATCCTGAATTTGGCCTTGGTCTGTCCTTGAACATTGTGCACCTTGACTGAGGCAAAAAGCCTAAGTTGAGGGTAGCTACAAAAAGTGGCCCTGGCTAGGAGGATAGATATTGTGCACCTTAACACAGGCTAAAAGCCTATGTTGAGGGTGGCTGGTGTAAGAGTAAACGCACAAAATAAGGGGGAGAGTTAGGGATGAAGAAAAAAGAAGAAAACTCATGTATCGAGTGCACGAAAAATAAAAGATACCTTAGATCGAGATAAAAAGTAAAATGAATTAGAAAAACAAGGCAAAAACCTGAAAAATGAGAAGAAAGTACCAAGAAAAGCTTGAATAAGGAAAAAGGGAGACTAAGGTGAAAATAGTAGAGTTGGTGGGGCAAGAGTGTAGAAAATGCAGTTTCAAGGAGGACTATTAGTCACTATTTTTCTAAAATATCATATAAAAGCCCCGTAAGCCTACTTTACAAGCCTATAAAGACCTAAGGTGATGCTAGTCCAGTTAGTTGAAGGTCTAAGTCATGAGTATAGGGTTAAGTCTGTGGTATTAGTTATTGTACATGAATATCTTTTATGAGAGTGAGTTTTTTTACACAATCCGATGGTTAAACAGAGTGTCAAATATGAGACTTCTTTCTGTGAGGGCACTTGCATTGAATTGTTAGTATTTGACTTGTTTAGTGATTGCATACTGTTGATATCCCCTACTTGTCATAGTTGTGTTATCACATGCACAAGTTTGCATTGGTTTGTTAAATAGCTATCTGATCCTGTTTTGAAAAGTTGGTGTGGGTATAGAAGTTTGAGATGTATATGATAATGCCATTGAGTTGAGTTCTGTGTATTACTGTATTGTCTATATAGATTGAGTCATCGCTTGAGGACAAACCAATTTTAAGTGGAAGGTGTTCCTGTGCAGTCAAAATACAACACTTTTGATTCTTAAAACTTAGAAACTTTTTATGTTCTCTATGTGATATTTGTGGGGTTTATGTGTTTTTGTGTTTAAATTTGTAGGAATACTGGTTGACCTTGATTTAGGGCAAAATTGCAGAAGCTTGCTGGTTTTTGATGATTTACGATAACCTCTATGGATTATAGACCATCTACGAGTCGTAGAGGATGTTTCATGACAAATCCTAGTTAGGGATGAATTATGAAGATTAGCTCAATTAGAAATGTATACGAGTCATAGAGCATTCTACGTGTCATATTGATGGGTTTCATGAAGATTTCTAGTGAGGGAAAATTAAAAAATAGATGAAGTTGAAACCTATGAATATGCTGCATAAGTCATGGATCAGTTTAGAAATCGTAAAGTGTTATCGTAGAGGAGAAATCCAAAATCTCAGGTGCTGATTACGAGACCCCGACTATGAGTCGTGAATCACATTATGAGTTGTAGAGAGATTTTGTGGAGTTTGCCGACCAATTTTTCTACTTAATCAGGACATAATTGTATTTACTATAAATAGTACTTTTAGGTTATTTTTGAAGAGATGACATCATTATTCATTACTTTTAGGGTTTGCTCTTGGAGAAGTCAATACTTGAGAGAGAAGACTGTGAGAAAACATTTGTGGGTAAATTTGATCTTGAATCTTGTGATTCTCATTCTTCTTTGGTTTGCTTGATCTTAATTCAATTATGTAAGTGTTTAGTTATGTTTTCAAAAATTCATAATTTCTTGATGTACACATAGCATGAGTAGCTAAATCCACAACTAGGGTTATTGAAACCATGATGAACTAACTAAGTAAACCCGAGTAATTTACAATTCTTGGATTAGGTATATATATGTATTAATCAATTCTCTTTGTTTTGCATATTTTCTAGTGGTGCCAAATATTAGAAACCGCCTAGTGTTGCTGACTGGACCATGATAATAATGAATAGGAAAGAGATTTTTTAACAGAATTCGATTGATTTGTTTTGATCTAATCAACCAAACTAGGATAAGGGAAAGTTGTACTGGGACTTATAGCTAATGGTCAATATTGCACACTATGGAGATTGGCCAAGTTGCATTGTGAAATTCGCCTCTCCCCTTTGATGAAAGGGCTTGGTGAACTTAAATTATCGTCCTACATGCTATACACTAGACAAGAGTTGGTTATCCGGTGATACTAAGTTCGGGAATCATGGGGAACACAATGCCCTAGTTGCTCTCTATTATTCATTGTCTCTCATGTAGTTAGTTTAGTTTACTTTCTTATTGATTATTGTAACCGCCCCCCCTCCGCCCAAGGGAATTGAGTTGGTTAACTACTTGGATTATTTATTGGTGAATTTGTCTTGAGTCTATGTATTCCCTGTGGGTTTGACCCTAACAATCGATTTTTCCTCCAAAAAGGAAGTGTATCTTTGGTCACATCAACCAAAAATCATCGAGAAACAATTTTAAGTATCATTAAGGACTCCGTTCTTTGGGTCCTTAAACCAACTCTCCCTTGGGAACATTCATCCTTGAATGAGATAAATCATAGTTTGAAAGGCTTGACTTGAAGATAAAACGTCTCTACATGAAGGTAAGATGTATCATTCAATATTTAAAACTATGAAATCATCAAAGATCATGTTAAAATATCATTTAAAATATTTTGGTGCACATGTATGCGTCTCATATCATACGAACTTAAAAGTGAAGGAATTAGGAGACATAAATAAGAAGAATCTAGCACGTTAGGCTTGAGTAGATTGGCATAAATAGGGATATCACTTTATCATGTATAATTCCTTTCACATTGTTGCACTCTCCATATGTTGGTTCCTCCATAGCAATTTAACCGAGGCCGCATCCTTGTTACGAAGCTGCTTCAATTTTCTATCCAAAATCATAACTGGCACTTCTTGATATGTCAGGTTTTCTTTAATATCAACAACCTCCAAGGGTACAAGGGTCAAATTGAACTAGGATTGTCGATCAACTTCCTAGCATCGATACATGGGAAATCGGGTGGATAGATCATGTCCAAAGGAAAGTCCAACCTATGGGCCACTTAGCTAATCCTCTCAATTACCTTATAAGGTTCTACCAACTAGGGACCTAGCTTTCCCTTCTTACTAAAATGCATTACCCCTTTCATAGGTGAAACCTTTACATATACCCAATTTCTAACGTAGACCTCAAGATCTTTCTTCCTAACATCCGATTAGGACTTTTGATGAATTTGTACCATTTTCAATATTTCCCAAATAAACTACACATTCTCTATAACATCCAACAATAAGTCTAGGCCAATAAATGCCATTTCACTTATCTCAAACAATCCCATCAGGGACCTACACCTTCTCCCTACAAAGCATCAAATTGTTCCATTCTAATGCTAGCATGATAACTGCTATTGTAGGCAAACTCAACATATGGTAGATGATCCTCCTAGTTTCCCTTGAATTCCAACACATAATCCCTTAACATGTTTGCTAATGTTTGAATTGTCCCCTTAGCTTGCCCATCAGTTTGAGGACAATCTCTCCTTAGTACTAACCCCTTTCTAAAATGATCTCCAAACCTGAGAAGCAAATGGGGTACCATGATATGATATAATAGACATAGACACCTCATGTAACCAACCAACTCCTAGATATATAACTTGTCATAACCCTGGATGTTAAAAGTAGTCCTCACCAGTAAGAAGTGAGCTAATTAGGTCATTCTATCAACAATTACCGAAATAGAGTCACATTGCTTTCAGGTATGGGGCAACCCAATTCTGAACTCCATATTTACATCATCTTATTTTCAAGTAGGAATCTCAATGTATTGGGCCAAACCATTGGTACTTCGATGTTCCACCTTCACATATTGATAATTTGGACAAATTTAGCTATGTTTATCACATAGTATCACCAATACAGTTCCGTCAAATCTCAATATATATTGGTAGACCTCAAATATATAGAATAATGAGTGTTATGAGCCTCCTTCGATGTCACATCCCTAAGTCCATCAACATTCAAAACACATTACCAGTCTTAGTACCAAAGCACGCCATCTCACCCTTGGGATAAAGCCTCTCTTTCTTATTCATTAACAAACTTCTTCGGCTTAGCTAATGATAGGTCCAAGTCATGTTTTCCCTTTACATCAACAACCAGAAAAACCTCAACCCCATTTTGAACATGAATGCTACCATCATTATAGTCATCCAACCTAACACCAAATCTTAATAAACAATGCACATCCCTTATCAACTCATTTTTCTCTTCATCAACATCAACCACACTACTAATAGATACCCTACAAAGAACATCAATTACAACATTTGCATTGTGGGGATGATATTAAATACTCATGTCATTATCCGTGAGAATCTCCAACCATCACTTTTGCTTTATATTAAGATCTTATTGAGTGAATATATATTGTAAGCTCTTATGATAGGTGAACACATCAACATGAATTCCATATAGTTAATGTTGCTAAATCTTTTAATCAACCACCAAATCTGCTAATTTAAGATCACGTTGGATAATTTTGTTCTGGAACTTTCAACTATTAAGATACATAAGTTATGATCTTACAATTTTGCATAGGCACAAAACCCAAACCAATACGATAAGCATCACAATACACCACAAACGCATCCCAATCATCCAGAGGGTTAAAATAGGAGTTACTGTAAGCCAATTGTTCAAAGTCTAGAAACACTTCTCATAGTCATCTGACCATATAAACTTGGCCTTATTTTGAGTCAACTTGGTCAATGGTGAAGAAATGGATGAAAAACCCTCAATAAATCTCTAATAATAGTCTAGGCCAATTCCTCATAGTCTCAGTCTTCTTTGGATCAACCATAATATTATCATCAAATACTACATGACCAAGGAAGTCTACTTCTCCCAACAAAAACTCACATTTACTAAACTTGACAAATAACTGCTTCCCCCTCAAAGTCTGAAGAACCAACATCAAATGATCTATAAGAGTTCACTCCAGGAATAAATCAAGATATCATTAACCCAAAAGCCATCACCGATAACTCAAAGTGCCCATATCTAGTCCAAAAAGTCATCTAGGGAATGTCACACTCCCTTATCCTCAATTGATGATAATGGGAATGAAGGTCAATCTTTGAGAAATGAGTAGCCCCTTGCAATTGGTCAAACAAGTTATTGATCCTTGGCAATGGATATATATTCTTGATGGTTACTTTATTCAATAGTCAATAGTTAATACACATCCGAAGTTGATCCGTCCTTCTTCCTACTAAATAACATATGAGCACCCCAAGGTGATATATTTGGCCTAGTAAAATCCATCTCCTATAAATCTTTGAACTCGTCCTTTAATTTCTTTAATTTAGTCAAGGCCATACAGTAAGGAGGTTCTGGAAATAGGCTGAGTACCAGAAAAAAGGTCTATGCCAAAGTCTACTTCCCTTTCGGGAGGAATATCGGGCAAATATTTTGGAAGGAAATCTAGAAACTCATTAGCCACCGGGATTGAATCAAGAGTAGGTAACTCAAACTCCATATATCTAACCCCAACTTTATGATAAATACACTCCTTAAAGATCATTTACAAGGCTTTGAAATAATTGATAAATCGACCTTTAAAAGTTGAGTCACTACCTTCCTACTAAAGAATAGGCTCATTTGGAAATCAAAATTTGATAGGGGCATAAGAGGAATGCAACAAATCTAACTCAAGAATAATATAAAAATCAAATATCTCAATCTCTACGAGATCTCATAGAAGGGCTTCATTCAAGATTGGAACATGACAGCCTCGATGAACTCTTTAGGCTGCAATAGACTCACCATGGAAGTGTAGACTAAGAATGGCTCCCTCAAATTCTTTGGACACATACACAACTTAGAAGCCAAGAGAGGTGTCATAAAAGACAAAGTTACACTCAAATGAACCAAAGCATATGCATCAAAATCAAAAACTTTTAACATATCAATCACCACATTGGTAGTTTCATCTCTCTTATCTGACATACAAAGCACAAAACTTATTGTTGTGAGCATAATACCTAGCCTACGAGAATACTTTGAGATAATTGTAAATTTGAGGGAATACTCTCTCATACTTATTCACCTTGTTTGAGGTTGATAAATTCTATCAATTTTGTCTCTCTTAGCTTAAAGGGAAAGAAATAGTCCAGAAAAGCAAACTTCAATTCTTCCTAACCAATAACATCATAACCTACCCTCTTCATCAACCATTGGGTGTACCACACTTGGACATGTCCATTAATTGATAAGAGGCAAACCCAGCTTTCCTTTCCGAAGTCACTCCTATATCAGTCAACATCTTAGATAGTTCATCAACGAATTCATGGGAATCGTCATTAGCTTTTGAACAAAATAATTTTGGGGGTGTTCATCTGAGTGAAGTCTCTCACCCTATCACTGGGGTGGGGACAGGTGGAGGAGGTATAGTCTGCCTAGCCTAGTTGGTCACCACTTAATCTAGCATTCCAAAAGAAGTCAAGAATGGATCTTGAGTAACTAGCTCCCTTATGGGTTCTTGAGGAACTTGATCCTTATCAACAGGGGCCTGCCTGTCTTGTTAAAGGAGCTCTTCTTAGAGGAATCTTTTGTAAGGGCATCAAGGACATCTTCAAAGTTAGAAAATCTGAAGACATGTTCCATAGCATGATACAGATAGTAAAGAAACGAGATATTGCCTAAAAGCACCTCAAAGCCTCCTACTCACAGGTATGGTGCACTTTACACCTATGAATAGGACTTTACTTGATGTGGCATGTTAGCCTCTTAGGATCATTTTTAAGACCTTAGTGCTCTTATACCAATCTTGTCATGAGTCAAGCTTAGGGATTAGGAGTGACATGGCGAATGAAACCCAAAAGTCCCCAAACAAGCCTCATTGCATCTATTTACACATCATCAATTCGGAATGGCAATTCAAACATTAATAAGTGTTACTAAGGGATATGGGTATATAACTCAAGCTATGGGATAAGGTATATGGGATGATTGGCACACGTATTTCATCACAAAAGTCTAAGGCACGAGAATTCGGGACCCACGCTATAGGGATAGGGAACATGGGACTTTCCCTTCACACATTCAATATCAATGATCAAATTCTAAGGAGTGGGTACATATGACATAAGATATGCGAGTAGGGACTCAGAAACATCAACATTTAATCATGACATCATAACATAAGACATAGACATAGTATCCACAAGCATCAAACATAACAAGATCGTACATAGAGTTTATATGATATCCAAAAATGCCAGTAAGTAATAGATAGGATGGATGCCAACACATGTCCCCGACTCACCCTCAAAACAAATGACATAAGATAGCCATAATGTAAAGTATGTAGATAGTAGGTGGGTAATGTCCTTGGAATAAAAGACTCACTACAATTAAATTCACACAAGTCCAATGTAGCTATGAAGAGGTGGATAAGGGTAGTGTTCAGTCCCAACATGGTTAGATCATGTGTGAAAAAAGTATGTATTAATACGTGTGAATGTACTAAGTATGTGGCATGCAATGCTTATTAGCATGATAACTTGCAAATCAATGTAAAATGGAAAGGGCATGTGTGTGTGTGTATATATATATATATATATATGGAAAAATATCTTAATAAGATGTCTTAAATCCATGATGTAGGAATGCGATAGTACATAAACATAGAGGAGATGGGACTTTAACGGACATATAAGACCAAGAAAGCTATTAGATGGAATCTTGATGTTGCCTCTAAACTAGAGAAAGCATAGACTACTTGCCAAAGGTAGCTTATACCTCACCTTAAGGGAACAACACCCATTTCGAACAGTAACCTTATGACAACAACACCCATTGTAGAGAGGATTTCCATAAACATTATAATCCATAAAGGCGAACGAACATGAACTAATGTTTCCACATAGCTATGAGAAAGGTAGGCATTATATAAGGACCCCTAGGGATAGTCCCCCACTTCAAATCTCATTTGGTGTTAAGTCATTATCCCACAAGAATACATACA
>JAOTQJ010026997.1:0-16323 GCA_025642045.1 Solanum sejunctum | reverse complement strand
GGCGGCAGGACCACAGCGGTGACCTTGTCGGCCCGCATTTATATATATATGCATATGTACTACTGTCTGGGAAGCTGTTAGACATTTTTTTTGTAGGTGCGGTTAGTCAATAAAATAGAGAAAACTCTGCCAAAATTTTTATAGAATTTCGGACTAGGTTATAAAGAAATTTGGCTTGGTAAGTGTTTGCGTGCCCCTATCGGGCATTGATCACGACCCCCGGGGTGGGGTGTGACACATGTGTTGTTGCCCATTCTATTTCTTATTGCCATCCCTTATTTCCTCTGGTAATGCTCATCCATTTCAGTAACTTGTTTAATATCTTTCCTGTTTTGGTACATTCAAAGAAAAAATGTTGGTGACTCTCAGTTACTGTATTGCAAAAAGAGCATTTGTTGTCTATGATACTCCCCATCTCTCCAACCTTTCTTTTGGATATAGCTTTTCATAAACTGCTAGGTACATAATGAATATTCACTTTGGTTTTTCCTGATTGTTGCATACTATTCTTCTCCAAAGTACTTTCCTGTATTCTCCTTTAAATTTATTATATGTTCCTTTTATACTATATGTTTCAGCTTCCACGATACCTTCTTTGCTCAATCCTACTTCTTCAAGCCATTTCCCTCCTTGTATTATCTTCTTGACAACCCAAGATGCCTAATTTGCTTATGTTTCCCAAGATTTGTTCCCCTTTATATAGTAAACATGCACCCAAATTATGCACATTTGTCTTTCTTGTTTGCCGTATTCCACAACATCATGACTATAGCTGCTTTGTTCCAAGTTTGTATGTCCACAGTGTTCATCCCTCCTAATACTTTAGGTTGACATAATGTACTTCATGCTAAGAGTGCTTTGCCTCTATCCTGTACTTCACCATTCTATAGGAATTTCTTGCATAGTGTTTTCATCTGTTGTAGTATTTTCCTAGGCATGAGGAAGATCTGGGACTAGAAATTTTGGATTGTAAAAATAATGCTTTGAATTAACTGTAACCTACCTGCATATGAGAGAAATTTAACAATTCAATTCTGTGTTGCATCATTCCATCTATCAATGGTTGATATTGACTGATTATAAGCTTCTTTGTACTCAGAGGCGCCCCTAAATATGTAAATGGTAACATCCCCTTCTTGAGTCTTGTGTTGTTCAGCATCTCTGCTTGTTATTGATCAGAGATCCCTCCAAAGTATATGTTAATTTTATTCTGGTTTGCAACCAATCCTGACGCTCTTGATAACTCCTGAAAATTATCAAAGATCGTTCTTACTGATTACAGATCCCCTTTGCTATATAACAATAGATCATCTGCAAAGCTAGGTTGAGCAATATTTATTCTTTGGCATCTGAGGTGGAATTTATACCCTTTCTTGTCCTTCAGTTGTTTTAGCCGCCTGGTTAGGTACTTCATTGCTAGAGTAAAGAGTTAAGGGGATACTGGGTCTCCTAGTCTCACCCCTCTCTTTGCTTTGAATTATGGACTTAGAACACCCTTAATTGTGATATAGTAAGTTACTGTTCTAACACAAGTCATGATCCACTTGGTAAATTTCTCTGGTATTTGCAATCCATTTAGCACATCTTCAAGGAATTGCCATTTAACAGAATCATATGTTTTTTGCATGTTTATTTTCATCATACATCTAGGGAAGATACCTTTCCTATCATATCTTTTAACTAGTTCATGACTAATAATGATATTATCCCCTAAAATTCTACCAGGAACAAAAATTGCTTGGGTTGGGTCTTTCAAATAGTCTAGCACATCTTTTAGTCTACTAGTGAGCATCTTAAAGATTATTTTATACAAAATACTATAACTGGAAATGGGCTTATACTTTTTTATGGAACTAGGTTGCTTAACTTTAGGGATTAGAGTTACTATAGTTTTATTGTAACACCCCATGAAAGTTATCAAAACATCCCTAAAATTCATCGTGCACATAATGCATTTTCCAAAGATCTGATGAAAAATTGAAGATCGGATTTGTGATCAGTGTGAAAGATTGAGTTAGAAAATGGTCTCGACCCAATTTAAAAGTAACCGGGTTGAATTGCGAAATGGCCCATTTTGGGCCAGAAATAGTAACAAATCCGCGCCCTATCCATAACGCGCCAGGGGCGCAAAAATTCACTTATGTTATTTTTGATTTGCTTGATTTTTTCGATGGGAATTGATTTTTCCAAAAGTTTACAAAAATGAACTGGTACGTACCCCCTATGCGACGCGCACTAGTGTCCAATTTTTATGGTTTTTTCTTTTAACTTTGGGAAGGACATTTTTGTCCTTCCCAACATATTCTTAAGTCCCAAAAACATATATTTAACGCTTATTTCATATGAAAGGATTTCAAAATCCCTTTTTTTCTGAGTTTCTATGAGAGTTCTGAGAGAGAAGAAGAACAAAGAGGTGAGGGTTTCCTTTGAGGCTTCAAATTCCTTGAAGATTTGTGCAACCTTCAAATTTCAGGTATGCTAAAGGCTACGAAAAATATGGAATCGTATGTGCTCCAAATGTATAAACTAGATTAATAGTTGATAGATGATAGTTTATGGGTTGAGATTTTTAAAGAATTTCTTGATATTTATTTTTAATTCTTATATATTATCTTAAATTGATGATCATACATTTTGAATTACTATCTACAAGTACTATTGACTGATTATATGTTCATTCTATACAGTTTTCTTGTTAAAGACAACAATAATGAACTTAGGGTGATGTCTAGAGCCTTGACTTTTTATGGATGTGTTGATTGTTGTGGTCTAAGTCTTGAGATGAGTACTGTGATAGATGAAGTAGATAAAGTTAGTATTATTGAGGTTAATAAGAATGAGATAAAGTTGAATGTAAGGATTTAAATTCCTGAATTGATAGAATGATAGATGAGAGAAGGACCCTGCCTGAGAGGGGGATTGGCTGTATCACAGTCTGACCTTGATAGACTTATGATCTTATTGAGTTTCTTGGGAGGAGTATTAGCACTGAAATGGGTAAGAGTGAGTCTTGCTCGCACTCATTAACTACGTCATCAGCGTAGGGGAGGATTGGACCATGAGAGCGGATGTTTCCTTTTGTCCCGCAGAGGACTTGACAGACTTATTTGAAATCCCCAATAGAATCGTCCCTTACCCTGGCAAGGTACTGAACGGATATGTCAACGATATCTCTTTGTTGTATCTCTATTGGCTCATAGGTGGTGATTGTCAATTATAGAAACTCTCAGATAGGTTTTCTTATTGATAGTACTCTGACGTGATGTGATTGTATGATGTCTTGATGGATAGTGAGGTGATAAAATTCTGTCCTTTACTCTGAGTGAGGATGAGTGATTGATGAGTTGATGTTACACTTTCATATACTATTTACTTTAGGCCATTTTATATACAGTACATTCCATGTACTAACACCCCTTTGGCGCTACATCATTTTATGATGCAGATTCTATAGAAAGAGGACTTCGACAGCCCAATTGTTGAGGTTCGCAGATTTCGACAAAGACTTGGTAAGTCCTCCCTTATTTTCAGGGGATATGTTATCATCTTTTCATTTATTCTAGATTTATTTCATTAGACTGTGGTAGCCATGGCCTATCATGGTACCTTCTTAGAGGATAGTCACAAAGGCTTCATAGATATAGACAGTTGATAGCTGATGTCGGAATTGACGATCTTCCCACTTCTCATTCCTATTGAATTGCTTATTTCATATTCCTTATGATAACGATTGTGATAGCCCACGGTTATCTTATTATCTTCTTATATCTTTTGCTTATGAGTTGATTGAACAAATGTGATGAGACTAGGTGGTTCGCTTGGGGGCTAGCAATAGTCTCCGAGTGCCAGTTATGTCCAGGGTACCCTCTCGAGAAGTGACAAACTTTGTATCAGAGCACAAAGTTCAAGAGTCCTAGGGAGTTTATGAAGTCGTGTCTAGTAAAGTCCTTATTGTTGGTGTGAAGAGCTCTACATCCATAATTTGGAGGCTATAACATATTTAGGAATTGTTCCCCTTCTTATATTCTAAGTCCTTGTGATAGAGTCAAAGTCCATAAAAGTTCTTTTCTAAATCGTGCTTTACACGTTGCAGACCATGTCTTCTAAGTGAACCAAAAATTTGAAAGATACCATCAACACCGAGAAGCTTGAGCCTACTACTCAGATTTTTAGGCATATCGATGGAAGAGGATAAGGAGAGTGAGATAGAGGAAGCTTGGGGTGAGGAGAGAAGTAGGGGCCTCCATTTGCAGAGACCTTGGTAGTATATGTCACCATTTGTGCTTGCATCCATATCCAATATTAGTTATAATCTGAGGCCAAGAAGGAAACAACCCTCCAAGATTCCAAACCTTCATCCTAAAGAAGTGTGGCTCGAGGACGAAAAGGGAAGCCACCATGTGGAAGGTGTGGCAAAATTCATTTGGGACAATGTCTTTTGGCACCTATGACTGCTTCACATGTGGCCAAACGGGTCACTTTCGGAGGAACTGTCCAAGGTGAGTCAACAAATCCCAACCCGCTAGGTCGAAGCCACCAGTTAGAGAAAATTAGCGAGATGCTACTCTTAGTGTGAGTGAGGCTACAGACCAGTTATGTTCCGCAATAATTGCGCAGCTCTTAGAAACACTCCGCAAGGTTGTGACAGGTATAAGTTGAATCTTTACTTGATTTTTAATATTATGGGTGATAGAAGAGTTTATGTTACCAAGAATTTTAATGTTGCCAACTAAGAAGGAGATCTGAGGTCTTGTAAAACCTCAAGTAGATTTATTACCCCTGAGCTAGGAAGATAATGAGGGAGAGGAGGAGAGTGGTGATTGATTGAGGCTTATAGTTAGAGATATATATACATTAGGTAACTAGTGAAGGGATAAGTGGTGGCCATAAGCTTGATGAGAGAGCCAAAAGTATCCTATGATTGTTATGTCATGATGAGATGAGGTATATAGAAAGGGAGAGTTAGTGTCAAAAATGTGTTTGAGCATGCCCAAACTCGAAGGAAGTGCATGCGTATGCATTGCAATATGTATTCTATTGAAAGTGAAGTGTAAATCTTGAATAGGGGGAAGGAGTGCTTTTAAGGTGATAGAATAGATCTAAGTTAGGGTTATGATTATGTGAGAGAGTTCATGAGATTCATAGAGTTATAAGCTTAGCCAGAAAAAGAGATATAATGCGTGGTCACTGGTACATGAATTGTGAAGAGGGGATATGTTGATTGAATACTCGCTATGAGATTTTAGTGGGATAATGTTCCCTAAGCATTTATCTAGTAGTGGTAAGTAAGCATTAAAGAGGTGTGTGATAGAAGCACATGTTAGGACCTTAAGCTTGAATTCTGAGGAGTATTGTGAAAGAGGAGATAGTATCATGAGAGTGATAACCTTAATTGAAAATTTTCTCTAAGAGACTTGCCATAGTGTGTGGAGATGTAATTTCCAAGGAAAGTAAAACTATAGTGGGGGGGAGGGGTTTACAAGTGCCCCTTAGGTGAGATTAATGAAACGAGGATGGCCCAATAGATAAGAAGAGACTTGATATGTGTACCTATGATTATGTAAATACGTGAGAATCTCTAAGTTAAGACTGCTATAAGAATATAGACAATATACTTGAGTTCAATGTGAAGTAAGTTGAGGTAGACATTCAGTGTCATCTCGTGCAACTAAGTTGATTGGGGGTTTTATGGGTAGATGATAAAGAGTCTTCCATGATAGTCTAAGTCCTATACAGATGGATTTAGGAGATTGAGAATATAAAAATTGAGTGATAGCAGACAAAAGAAAAGGTTAGATTGCAAGAGGTGTGAAAAGTTATTAGGTACGCTATAAGAATAGTAAATGTAGATAGATCCTTATAGAGGCAGGAAATAAGCTAAGAGTGATATTGCTGAAAGGAGTCTGAGTGGCTAGTTATATATACGGCTGTAGCATAACATGAAGGTTTAAGAGATTCATATGGGTAGTGATTCCTTGACCGAGTTAAAGTATATGCTTATAACCTAGTGGAGGAATTGATTCACAAACCTAGAGAGAGGACCTTGAGAGCTAGGGGGAAGATAGCGAAGTGATAGATCAAAGTAGATCTTGAGTATGATAGAGATGATCTGATCTAGATGAGACATCAATTTTTCCATGTCCTACATTCTTTATTCTTCCGTTGAGGTGATACTCTCTTCACATTTGGTATGCGATTGCCCCGCTTGTGGCCTAGTCCCATATACCACTTGTTGATTGTTAGTCGAGTTGGGAGGATGAAAAGCGATGAATTCATTAATTAATTTTTATCTTACCCCATGGATCTAAGTACTTCTAATACTATGTTAAAGGAGATACGAACAAAGTTTCATATTACACACAGTTCTGTGAGCTCAAAATGAGTCTTGATAGACGAGAGAGATTGTAATCTATGAATGTTCAAAGATAAGACTTCTCAATTGAATCATGCCAATGATCCTTTGTTCCTAGCTCTTTGAGTAATCTAGCTTTCCAATCCTGATAGGAGTATTATTGAGGATAATAGATGAGTTATGGGTGATGGGAGAGGATGAATGCTCCTGAATTGTGATGAAGGAGTTGAGTTCCTATTCTTGAGTTGATGTTCCCTTTTGAGCCTCTGTGTACTTAAGTATGAAAGTCTTTAATAGTATTCGTGCCTAATAGTGATGTTGGAGATAAAGTTTAAACTCTAGATATTGTGTTCTAAGTTTATTCTTGAAAATGAGTATTCGACTAGCTAAGTACAAAGTATATAGGTTCTTGATTTTTTTTCATACTAACCTTGCACGGAGAAGTAGTGATTTGAGGTTTCACTAAAGAGGAAGAGAGATGAGATCCTATGAATGTGTAATATATAGGTCAAAGTATGTTGGCGTGACTTCGAGCGTGAACTCATTGAGTGGTGGAGGTAGAGTGCAAGTGAGGTGGTTAGAGTGATAGACTTGAATTTGAGGTTATTGTCATGCGAATACTGATGGTAGACTAAGTGAAGACTTTGTAATAAGGGTTGAGGAAGGCTAGTAAGGTAGTGAAGAGGACTAGTGAGTTTTAATGGAAGTCCCTATGGATGTCTAGAGCTGAGTAGTGAAGATCAGCTTTATAGGATATGATCATCTTGTGACTAACACCTTGTGGCTTAGAAGCAGTCTTGAATTGAAGAGGAGGAGGTCAATAAATGGAAATTGGAGTAAGAACTATAAGCTTGGGATTGACAGGGTAGAGTGCTGAAAAAGGAAGTACAATTGAGATGAGGTGCTGAGCCTGACAGTTGAACATAGAGTATTATGTATAGATGGTCCTGTAGCTCCTCATTTTTTCTCACGAAAAGATGGGAACCTGAACGACGTCGTGGAAAGGACTCTTTTGGGATTTTGAACAATTGAAATGTCACCACCTAATGATTGAGAGTATTAAGGCACCATTCTAAGTCTAAATCTAAAACTAAGGTCAAGGTCAACCAGAGAATGGATAAGAGTTCAAGTTTCCTCGAGAGGAAGGTGTTAGACTCCCCTCGAGGTCCGCAAAGGCGGATCCCAATTGTATCTCTTAATTATGTGGGGGTTAAACAATTATGATCTTAGTTTAAAAATCTTATATTAATTAGATCTAAGTGGTCAAGTAAATATAAATAGAAAATAAATAATTAAAGATCTAACTACCCCAAACATTAAAGAAGCGCAATAAGAAAGAGAAAGCTCTAAACTAAGTGAGATTTATTCCACTTGGACCAGTTTAATTGACTTTTATTTTGGAAGACAAAGTGTCATTTACCTAGCATAGCTTTATTAAGCCTAAGGACAAAAAACAAGGTTTTATCCTATAGACAAGTTTCTAAACAAATTTAAACTTAAGCATGATTTCTAAACAAAGTCATAGAAATTCTTATAGGCACGTTATCCAAAAGAGAAAAAAAATTAAACTTAAATATGATTTCTAAATAAAATCATAAAAATTCCTATAGGCATGTTTGGTTTCGAGTCCAAACCTTCTCCCTCTGGAGTATTTTCTCTCTCATCTCTGGAGTGATATTATAATCCCTCTTCAGTAGGTTTCCATCCAAAACCTTCTCCCTCAAATCCTTGTACCCCGGTCGCCCTCCTTGATCCAGGTCTACTCTCTCAGCATCTTCCAGAATCCACACATAATATTTGGGAGTGTAATAAGGGCATTCTTCTCGAATGACAATGGTCAATATTCTTTCCCACCTCTTAAATATCTTATGCACCTATGGAATCTCCTCTCTAAACTCATACTCAGACAAACTCATGTTGGACCGCAAAGGAATGAATTGAATTAGGTTAAATTGTCTAAATGCTCGCAAGAGGGCATAAGGTTGGGCCCCCTTCAGGCCGATGAGCTCAATGTAATAAAGTTCGTCTCCTCTTGCTATCGCATGTGATGGTTGCAACCAATAGTATTTCCATTGTATCTTGTAACCAGATAAGCTTTTCATGAAATCAAACCAATCCTCGGCACCTGTTGGCGTAACGAATCTGCGCATTCTTATTGAATGGGTGTGAATTTTGTTTCCCACCCCATCAAGAATGTCTATCAAGTTTCCCCTTTTATAAAAATGCTCGACTGCCCACAATTGTAATAGGAAATTGCATCCTTCAAAAAACCTCTTACCCTGAACATAATTGGACAAGGCCCTTGTCATTTCTGCAAATATCATAGGCACAAGGGTGTTCCCTCCAATATCTCTCCCTTTGGACAAGTTGCACACGATATAAATTAGGCGAGTATGTATATTTTTGTCTTCTCTAGGCAAGACTAGAGTGCCTAGCAATGCGACCGCAAAGATGTTCATGCAGTGTACCTCCCATTTTGCCATTGAACATGAAAACTCACTCTTGAACTGTTCATAGCTATCTTGATGGTCGAAGCGAGCATACAAATAATCCAATGAAATCCACTCAAAATCCAAGCAAGTTATCTTAGGTTTGTACACTAAACCCACATTCTTTATAAACTTCTTAGGAGTTTGCCTATGAGGGACGATCATGCTCCTACCCCAATTGGGCAAGCCAGTGAACCTGCCAATCTCCTCAATTGTGGGTTTTAACTACAAATCACAAAATTTGAAGATGATCCTAGTAAGGTCCCAAAATTTCAGCAGTGACTTAATCAAATAACAATCTAGATTAATGTACACAGATATGTCAACCCTCCTAAAAGCCGAATAACATCAATAACATGATCCTGCTTAATGTTTCCACACCATCTCTGAAGCCTATGATCTACACCCACTACCATCTAAGTATTTGTAAAGTTTGGGATTCCATTATATTTTCTACACACAATCAAAGAAAAGAAAAGTTCTAAACTCAATTTTAATAATTTTAGGCTTGGATTAAACTATCATGACCACATAGACACATAATATGCATATTTCATCTTTGAGGGTGATTGGACCCTCTAGAATTAAACAGGGTAGCTACTATTATGTAGTTTGATCCCCCGAAGGGTTTAACTACCAAAGACTTATGCATGTATGAGTTTCTAGGAGAGTTCTGAGAGAGGAGAAGAATAGAGGTGAGTTTTTCCTTAGAGGATTCAAATTCCTTGAAGATTTGTGTAACCTTCGAATTCTATGTATGTAATGGCTACCCAAAATATAGAATCGTTCTTTCATGTGCCCCAAATGTATAAACTAGATTGATAGTTGATAGATGATAGGTTATGGGTTGAGATTTTTAAAGAATTTCTTGATATTTATTTTTAATTCTTATATATTATCTTAAATTGATGATCATCATATTTTAAATTACTGTTTATAGGTATTATTGACTGATTATATGTTTATTCTATACAACTTTCTTGTTAAAGACAACAATAATAAACTAAGGGTGATATCTACAACCTTGACTGTTTATGGATGTGTTGATTTTTGTGGTCTGAGTCTTGAGATGAGTGCTGTGATAGATGAAGTTAGTATCCTTGAGGTTAATGAGAATAAGATAGAGTTGAATCTAAGGTCTTAAATTCCTGAATTGATAAATTGATAGATGAGAGAAGGACCCTGCCTGAGAGGGGGGTTGGCTGTATCACAGTTTGACCTTGATAGACTTATGATCTTATTAAGTTTTTTGGGAGGAGTATTAGCACTGAAATGGGTATGAGTGAGTCCATGAGAGCGAATGTTTCCGTTTGTCCCGCAGAGGATTTGACAAATTTATTTGGGATTCCTGACAGACTCATACCTTACATTGGTAAGGTACTGAACGAATGTGGCAACGACATCTCTTTGTTGTATCACTATTGGCTCATAGGTAGTGATTGTCAATTATAGAAACTTCCATATAGGTTTTCTTATTATTAGTACTCTGACGTTGATGTGATTATATGATGTCTTGATGGATAGTGAGGTAATAGAATTTTATTGTTTACTCTGAGTGAGGATGAGTGATCGATGAGTTAATGTTACACTTTCATATACTATTTACTTTAACCTATTTTATATACAATACATTGCACATACTAATGCCCCTTTGGTGCTGCATCTCTTTATGATGCAGATTCTATAAAAAGAGGACTTCAGAAGCCCAATCGTTGAGGTTCACGAATTTCGACTGAAACTTAGTGAGTCCTCTCTTGTTTTTGAGGGATATGTTATTTTATTTTTATTTATTTTAGATTTATTTCATTAAACTGTGATAACCATGGCCTGTCATGGTACCTTCATAGAGGACAGTTATGGAGGCTTCATAGACATAAACAGTTGATAGTCGATGTCGGAATTGACGATTTAACTTCTCATTCCTATTGAATTGTTTATTTTATATTCCTTATGATAGCGATTGTGATAGCCCACTATTAGCTTATTATCTTCTTATATCTTTCGCTTATGAGTTGATTGAACAAATGCAATGAGACTAGGTGATTCACTTAGGGGCTAGCAATAGTCTCCGAGTGCCAGTTACGTCTAGGATACCCTACCGGGGTGTGACATCTATTTACAACCCCATACATTTCATTTGTTCTAAAGAAATTTAAAATTGCCTCTGTAACCTCATCTCCCAAGATTGATCATGTTTGCTTATAGAATAATGAGTTGAATCCATCACCTCTTGGAGATTTGTTATCATCTATACTTTAAGGCTATCAATACATCCTCCTTGGTAAAATCTCTGATAAGTGCTACTTGTTGTTCCCTCTTCAGTACTGGTCCAATTTTTATTATTTTTTGTTTTGCTATTGGTATGTGTGACCTTGTCTTTTCCAACAGGTTGGTCTAGAAATTCACTGCCTCTCTGTGATTGTTGTTTGGTCCCTTATGATTGTGGCATCCTCGTTTATCGGCATGGTAATCTGGTTTAGGCTTTCCTTCCTTTCATTTGTGCAAAGAAGAACTTTATGTTTGAGTCACCCAATTTGAGCCATTAAACTCAGAATTTTTGCTTATATATGGATTCGTCAATCATGCTCCACTTATTAGCTTTTCTTTAAGATCCTTTTCCACTTCCTTGAGAGTTTGGGAACTAGTGCTTTCTTCATTTATTTCTGTTGGTCTTTTAGTTCTTTTCTCAGCTTGCTCACCCTTTTTATAATACCTTTGAACTCTTTATGATTCAGTTGTTGCATTTTTGTCTTTATCTTTTTCGAATTTTTTCATACTCCTTTCATCCCCTTTCCATGTATTTGTCACCCCCTCTTTACTCTACTTTCAAATTCTTGAAGATGTACCAAATAATTATAGAACTTGAATTGTCTCTTACATTTGTCCTTTTGTTCTGCTATATCAATATTTATAGGTGAGTGATCAGAGAATATATATAGGATCCATTATTTTCACTTGTCTTGGTGGCATGTTGATTATTCAATCATCATTAACCAGTACCTTGTCAATGCTACTATACACATGACCATTTGTCCATGTGTAGTCCCTTCCCACTGTTGGCGTCTCCATAAGGTTGTATTGACTAACACAATCCCTAAAATCTTTCATTTATCCCATTTGTACCTGGCTTCCAATTGGTTTGTCATCTGGGCTAAGTATAGAGTTGAAGTCTCCTATAATTATTCATGGTCCATTCACCTGACTGCTGAGTCTTTGAGTGTCAACCCATAATGGACCTCTTGGACTTACTGAATGAAGGCCATAAAACTGTAGTAATCTGAAATTCCGTTCCATTTTGTTGTTGCACCAGCCTATGAATGTTCTGAGGGAATCTTTCTGTGACTTGAATTTTATTCTTGTTTGGATCCCAAGCCAACCAAATTCTGCTCTTACTTTGCCCTGTAGCATTAGTATTCCATTCTCACCTTGGCTTCACTTTATTGATAATTTTCCTATTATTTCCTTTTTTAACTCTGTGTTCATATATAGCTACAACACCAATATTATTATTTCAAAAAAATAACCTTAATTCTTTTTGCTTCACCACTGGGTTGAAACCTCTTACATTCCAAGAGACTATCATTTATTAAGTATATCAGGTGATGCCTCCTCCCCCACTTTCCCCGTACTTCGACCTCATCTATCCTACTTCATATCTATTGTTGTTTGGTATTGTTGTAAGCTATTATTGTTGGCTTTTCCTTGCAAATTTGTGTTTGACCACTTGTCTATCAACATTTTGTTGTTTTGGTTATTGTTGTACTTTCTCTTTGAGCACTTCAACCTTCTCTTTCTTTGTCTCCTTTATCATTGTTTAATTATTTGTTACCTTTCACTCTTTCATTGGTCCCTGCTCTTATTTTTTTGGGATTATTTCTGAGAATTTTTTCTCACAAGAGTGTCCTACTTGCAAATATTTCTGACAGTAAAGGGACTTTCATTCATATACTATTTTTTGTTCAAAAATCTTTCCTCTAACATCCTGTACTTTCACATTCTTTAGCAATTCCTTAGTAACATCCATTTCTACCAAGATCCTTACAAATGAGATCCTACTAACTTATGTAGTTCACTCATCAACATAGAAAGACTGTCCTGATCTACTTCCTATTTTACTCAAAACCACAACATTCCAGCAATTCAATGATAGGTTTGGCAACTTAATCCAAAGAGATATTGTGGTGAAGATTTCTTCTTTGAAATTAAACTCTAGGGTCCAAGGCTTTATGATAACAGGTCTTCTCATTAGGTGATAGGGTCCTAAGCATAAAATTTTATTCCTATCTTTCTCATTTGCAAATCTTATATCAAAGTATCCATCCCATGGTGTAGAATCACAGGTTTCTTTACATATTCATTTTGACTGTTAATAAATCTATCAATGGCTCCTATAGTTGGTTTTGTTCCCACCATATATATAACCAACGTAGACTTTAATATATGATCCTCCTCCTTTGTATCTTCAGATAATATCTCAATAATTTGCTCACCCTCAATAACTACTGGTGCAATATAAGATAGGTCCATACCTTTAGTAGCTAGCTTGTTGGTGGCAAACAGGTTTGCCAATGGTCTCTCTTGTATTGTGTTATTCTGTTCTACTGTTTGAGGACTCGGTTATTTTTCTATCCTCTTTTCTTCTTGCAATTTCATTTTGGTTTCCTTACCTTATTCTCACCCAGATCTGGCATAGATTGTCTTCAATGTCACCTTCATTTTTCTTAGTCTGAGTTGTTAGCCAGCTGATTTCTATTCTCTGTGCTGATCTTTCAGCTGAGCTAATCTTAATCCCTTGTTGAAGTTCTTTATCACGCTGTTGTTGTATGGTCTTCTGTGGTCATCCCTTCCCCATTTTTGCCGGAGTGCACGTTAGCACAACGTGCACCGAGAGAGCAAGAGAAGGTTTTCTTTTACCTATGCGTTTCTAATTATTTCTTTATTAATGTTTTCTGTGTTTTTGATAATTATTTTATTTTATATACTTTTTTAATGAAATTTTTTAAATATATATTTTCATAAAAATAGAAAAGATTTGACACAATATATGTATAAGTATTTATCAAAAAATAAATAAATTATCAATTTAAATTCTTATGCTTAGCATCTTTTTCTTTTGTTAGTACAATTGAAGTAATAATTAACCAATATATTTCAAATTTATCACAATAATAATTTATCAAACTTTTGGAGCATCTTATTATCGCAATACAAATTAATGCTTTCTAAGGAATCAAACCACACTATTTATTGAATTTAAAAATATAAAAGATGACCAACATAACATTATGCTACTAAACTATAGAGAGAAAGGTTATAAACAACTATGCCAAAATATGCTTAATATAAATGAATAGTGTTGTTTGATTTTTCAGTAAGTATAACTTTAAAAAATATAAGTGGTTGTTGACAAAGTATATCAAATGAATAAAGAAAATTTTGCATTTCGCATATGTATGATAAAGTATAACCAAAAGAAAAAGTGCTCCAATTCTTATTCTTCATCAATCCAAAAAAGACCACTTTATGAAAATTGAAAAGTATCTAAAAAAAAATTATCCAATCAAATATTCTGAAAGTCATTATTATTTCATAAAATTTAAAAAAATTTGTATTATAATATTATAAAATCTTCTTTTGAAAAGATCTCATACATAAATTATAAGAATAAAAAATATTCTATGACTTAATATAGAAGTGCGAAGTTAATATGTAGTTAAAAATTTCTTCATTATTTTTCGATATTCAAATTAATTTAAATAAAGATCTTTAATTAAATTTTAAATTTAAGAGGTATAAAGATGAACATAAAGGTAAAGAATATATAGTAGACAAAGCACTTTCTTGTTTGATAATTATTTGTAGTATTGAAATCTGAATGAAGCGTATAACTATTCAAATTATCCAAATAAATTGAATAAAAATAGTCAATTTACCTATAACACTCCTTATAATTTCTCATCATGGTTATCTTCTTATTCATAATTCAGAAAAGAATTTCAATTAGATACAATCATCAAGTGCATATAATTAAATTGAATATAAAACCAATGAAACAAAGCAACACCTTTTTTTTTTTTTAAAAAAAACAAACTACAGCATCAAAAGAATGCACAAAAGCGAAGAGATTGAGATGAGGAATCAAATAATCTAGCATGAATCAATTTAAGTATGATGAATGATATTTATTATGTATCAATCATCAACACAATTTCTCCTATTTTTCATAGAATGAAAGATTAAATAATAGTTAGAAAATTATTTGTTCAAAAATAATGAAAAAATTTCGAACGAAAAATTTTATTTAAATCAAAAAGAAACAACTCAATTTTATAATAAAGACACAAAATATTTAACTCAAAGAGAATAAATCAATTAATACTAATCAAAACCACAAAAACTAACTTTATCAATTGACTTTACTTGATGGGTCTCTCTAAAGATAACATTTTGAAGATTCATTAGATAGTAAAATAATTTTTAAGCCCACCATTCAAAGTCAAACTGAAGCAAAAAATAGAAAAATACAATGTATTATATTGCGGACAAGGATGAAAAATACTATATGCAAATGTGGGAGGAAGTTTCCACTCTTTTGAATTGACAATTTTATTTTATTTTATTTTTTGACAGTTTTTTTTTCAATTTTAATTTTAAAAGCCATTAAAAAATTATTTATTTGCTGATTATTATTTCTTTCAGTTTCAATCTAAATTTTTTTTATCATCCCTATGTTTAAGTTCGTAGCCAATTAAGGAGACAAGACACACAAATATTTTTACAAATGCATAGACATTTTATATATAAAAAATATTAAATATAATATTTGAATAGTCTATATCATTGTCCATCATTATATAATGTCATATATATCAACAATTTGAATGCTAGATTTAAAATAAAAATAGAGTTCAGAATAAAATTATTATGAAAAGATTAAATATCGAGTTCTTGTTATTGTCACTGGCAAGGTTAGCTCTAGCTATTTTTATATGTCAAGATTTAAAAAATAATTGGATTTAATAGTTTGTTTCGATAGTTGTTACATATTATATTATATAGAGTATAGCTACTTTAAATATAATATTTATTTTAATTGTTATTTAATTTTATTATAGTAACATAATAAAATTATTATCCCTATGTTTAAGGTCGTAGTCAATTAAGGAGACAATACACACACAAATACTTTTACGAATGCATAGACATTTTATATATAAAAAATATTAAATACAATATTTGAATAGTCAATATCATTCTCCATCATTATATAATATCACATATATCAATAATTTGAATGCTAGATTTAAAATAAAAATAGAGTTCAGAATAGAATTATTATGAAAAGATTAAACATCGAGTTCTTGTTATTGTCACTGGCAAGACTAGTTCTAGCTATTCTTATATGTCAAGATTTGAAAAATGATTGGATTTAATAGTTTGTTGTTACCTATTATATTATATAGAGTATAGCTACTCTAAATA
>JAOTQJ010026976.1:0-16324 GCA_025642045.1 Solanum sejunctum | reverse complement strand
TTATTGATATTTTGATCTAAAAATATTCTTATTGTGTTACTAAATGGATTAAAATATCCTTCTTTAAATATATATATATATATATTGTGTTTCTAATAAAAATACTATTTTTAAAGAATTCTTTTTTTATTTTATTTTTCTTTTAAAATTACATTAACTAATAAAAATGTAAGAAATTATTTTTTCCTTAATCCTATTTTATCAATTAAAATAGATCATACCCTTATAACAGATAATATATGACATAAATATAAGATCATAGTAAACCCAACATTAATTTTTACTCAGATAACGATAAAAATAGAAATTATAATAAAGCAAAAATAATTAATTTTTAATTTTTTTCTAATTGTAGAATAATATTTGCTAACTAAAAAAATATTACTAGAAAAATAATGTACTAAACAATAAAACAAAGGGAAAAGGGTCAAAAATACCCCTCAATTTTATTTTATTATTACTTTATCCCCGCTATTAAAATAAGTTCATTTATACCTTTACCGTTAACAAACTCACCAGATTTACCCCTAAATTAGACAGATTGCCCAATTATATTCATATGGAAAAAGGGTCAAAAATACCCCTCAATTTTATTTTATTGTTCGACCTAATCCTTGTCGTTAAATGAGTTTATTTTTATTTTGTTGTTACAAAACTTATCACCCATGCCCTTCAATTGGATGGAAAACCCCAAATTAAATAAAATTATCCAATTCAAGTGAGAGTGACCCGATTTTCCTTGTTTAACCCGAATTTGACCCACTAAATTCAATAAATTCGTACCAAATTAATCTCAAAATTCATCTCCTCCAAACCCAATACGTTGCCGAATATGGTGAATTTGGAGGATCGAAATACAATAAAAATAATTTGTTAATAGATTTTGTCGAAAATATCAGAGTTGTGATATTGCTTCAATGGCGTTCTGAAGCAGCGTAAAAAATTCAGTCAAATCTGGAGCAAAGAGGAGGGTGGCAGCGTGGTGGATAGTGTCTAGGCCATCGCCGGAGCTACCAACAACCACTGAAACAATTGGAGAGTTGAAGATTTTTCTTACTTTTTCAAGTTAATAACAAAAAATAATAAAAAAATATTTATTCTTGATGAAATAGAAAATCATCTTGACAAAAATCTCTTCATTCTTTAATTTTTGGGTTAATTCAAATATTTTCGTCCAAGTTGGGGCATGAGTGATAAGTTTTGTAACGGTGGAGGCAAAAATAAACTCATTTAGCGACAAGGATTATGTCAAATAATAAAACAAAATTGAGGGGTATTTTTTTACCCTTTTCCCATATGAATATAATTTGGGACAATCTGTCCAATTTAGGGGCAAATTTGGTGAGTCTGCTAATGGCAGGGGTATAAATAAACTTATTTTAATGGTGGGAATAAAGTAAAATAATAAACAAAATTGAGAGGTATTTTTGACCCTTTTCCCTAGAACAAATAATAAATTTATTTGAAAAGGGGCATTTTTGACCCATTAAATAATAATAAGATCATTTGTGGACCAAAGTATTGACGATGAAGGCATTTTTGGCTCAAATTATAAAAAAGGATATTTTTGTTCCTTTCATATAGTTTACGGGCATTTTTGATTATTTTTTCTTATTTTATTTTCAAACTTAATCATTATAAAATCATACTTTTATGAGAGTTTATTGATTTATTTGATGTCTTTCCTTGAGTATTTCCTTCACTGTTGAGTATGATGTGATTATGAGTCAGGTAGTTCTCTTGAAAAATCAAAAATGATTCTTCAAGTGTTCCGGGTGTGACCCCCTCCCTCCCCCCCCCCTCAAAAAAAAAAGAAAAAAAAGTATTACACAGATGCTTATTAAAATATGCTTTTAAATTATTTTAAATATAAAATAGTAGTAACTAGTATTTAATCCTATTATACATGTAATTAGTTTAATTATTTAAAATTTATTTTCTTTTTGGTGTCACTTTCTTGTACTAATATATTAAGTTATAAT
Organism: Solanum sejunctum; assembly: GCA_025642045.1. Taxonomy (NCBI): domain Eukaryota; kingdom Viridiplantae; phylum Streptophyta; class Magnoliopsida; order Solanales; family Solanaceae; genus Solanum; species Solanum sejunctum. The sequence goes on along the minus strand of JAOTQJ010026976.1, from coordinate 14,342 downwards.
TATACTATATTACCATCGTTTTGTACCAAAAAAGGGTAATAGGAGCACTAATTTTGTATGCTCTTAATAAGGTTTATCGACCTTGAAAGTGGATTACAGAATTAGTTGTGATACCTTTGACATATTTGACGTAAAATTATCGAGATTTAGCATATGAATTTAATTAATTATCGCCTCTATGAGAACATGAATACCAATTGCTCATGTAATGGGTCCATTCTCAAACAAATTATAAGAATTCTAAAATAAATTTTTATGATAAATATTGACTAATAATTCATAAAGGCTAGTTTACCATTACAAATTAAATTGCACGTACTAATAATATAAATAATCTGTGCATTATTAATAGATATAACTCACAACCTAATTTAATATAGTAAATAAGTGTTATGAAGTTGAATCACTTTTATTTATTCAATTGCTTTAAAATCTAAAATTGTCCGTGTAATTCTTTTTTCAAATGGATCAATAAACAAAATAGAGTCACATAAACGGAAAAAGAGAGAACAAATCGATCTTAACAACTATATATACATGTAACTGTAAATGGATCATAATCTTAAATTGTCTACTCCTTAATTATAATAAATGGTGCAAAACTCAATTACAAAAATTATCCTATTAAATGATTTCTTATAGAACTCTTCCAAATGCAAAACAAACAAAAATAGAACCATTAAATTTTGACAAGTTCAAGACAGATGTGATAACGATATTAATCCTAGCAAAAACAAAAATTGACTTAGGTATGTGTAGCTTCGTGTCCTAACCATGCTTATAAACATAAAGGTAGCAAGAAATAATGTGAATAACATGTTCATGGGCAACCATATGTTTTTAGACGAATAAACATTACTAGCAGCAACAGGATTTTTAACAAGATGACTAGGAATTTTAGGAAAACCCCTAGTAGGATCAGGAAGAGGAGGAGGCGATGTTGTTTCTGGACTTGCTGGAGGAGTCTTTGGCATATCAACTTTGATGTGAAATTTGGGTCCAGATACAAAATGTCCAAGAATATCACATATAAAGTAGAAGAAGCCCAGTGTTTCAAGGGTGATTGAGTCACTGTCAATACCGAAGCGTGTAATTGGATTTTTATCAGTGCATTCATCATAGTTCTTCTTGTCTACTTGACTCACATTTTGCAATTGTGGATCATAATTGAAAACTGCATGATAAACAATACATATGGGATGCAAGTTCTTCTAATAGTTATTTTGATGAAGTACTATAAACGAAAGAAGAGAGGAAATTGAAGATATTAACGAGGGTATCACCAAGTTGAAAATTCTTGGAAGTGGCCCATTGTTCATAATTGTAGTTAAAAGTCCATCCTGCAGAATCACCAACTTCATACACAGTTGCCATGGTGGATCCCAAGGTAGCCATTTATCACCATAAGCAATGTTACATGGAAAAAAATGAATATTTTGAATATTCAATTTATTACTTAATTGATAGTATAAACCAAACTTTCAAAATTAAACAGAATTGTCATCTAATTTTAAGAATAATTAGAAAATTAATAAAATATTTTAAAAAACTTAATAGACAAAATCCCTTTAAATGCAAAAGAAAAGAATTCAGGTTCACATTTTCACTTCAAGAAGATTTTACTCACTCGAAATAGTTGTTAACACGCGATTATCCGACGATTAAAAAATTTTGACTAACTTTGAAAATTTTACTAACTTGGGAAAAATGAGTAACTTCGAAAAAATTGACCAACTTTGAAAAATTGTCAATCTTTGAAAAAATTGAGCAACTTTAAAAAATGACTAACACTTGAACTATTTTTTTCGAAGAGTTTCATCAAAGTCTAATTTGAAGAAATAATTCTCTCTAAAGAAAAGTCGTTAAAATAGAAATCAACATAAATGGTAGACATGTTGGGGAAATTAATTAGGTTAAAAAAAACATGAATATTTATGTTAAAGTTAGACAAATAACAAGTATGTCAAATAAATCAATATACAAGGAAACAATAAAATAAAATTGGGCTTTGCAGGCACAATTTCCACCTCCGCTAGTTTCTATAAATTTGGACCAGCCTTGGCCCTTCAACTCCTTGCTCAGCTGCTGCTATATTGGGCTTTTAGCCCATGTCTTGTTGTATACACTCTGTATATTTATGTATCTCAGTATATAAACACTAATTTCCCTGCTTCCAAGACTGTATCATCTCAAAAAATTCAAAATCGAGACCTGTGACAGCTTTTTATGACTCGAGACGGAGGGATTTGGGCCTCCATGGCCATCAACATGCAATGAAAAGGGATACAAATGGACCCAAATTGATGCTCATGCAAAAAACGAAGAATAAGTATTAGTAAAGGATTCATAGATGCATCTGGACAAATGTTAAGGAAGACATAAGCACAGGTAAGGTCAAAGCAAGGAAAAACAAACAAATAAAAATACACAATGCTTATCCTAGATGAGCATTTGCTCTTAAATTGCCCTTAAAATAAAATTTCAATCAAGACTTGACCTTGGTTCGAAATAGGTACTACACAAAAACCGTAACGCTCTAAAACCCTAACCCTGACGTCATCTACGCCGATTATGGCCAATCTGGCCTCCAATTAGACTCCTCCTGAGGCTAATCATTGCCTTAAACTGCCCTCGTACGCCAGTTTGCTCAAACCTACGCTAGCCCCGTCCAAACCAATTCCTCTAAAGCCCATCTTGTATCTCCATGACGAACGTTTTGTAGTATGGGAACAAGAGGAAATGGACCAAATGATAGTCAATGAGAGCCTCCAATTTGTTATGGTAGAGAAGTTCTCCTATGGCTGGCCTGAAATCCACGATTAAAGGAAGTTAATCCCAACTTAATGTGAACTAAAAGGTGAATGCAAGATAGGCTTACCAAGCAATAGGCGCATTTTGATTAGGGCTTCGTTACTAGAAGATTATGTCCACCTTCTCTCGAAACCTGCTTTTTCTATCACACAAAGGCACAAGTCTTTTCGAATGAGAACTTTCAAATGGGACCCTTGTTTTGACCCTGATAAGGAAACAACAACGGCAGTTGCATGTTCCTTCCTTGCTCCCAAATTTCTTCTTTGAGGTTGTAGTTTTCTCTTTGGCTACAGCAGTCGGTAAACCCTTACAAGTAGATCTGGCCACAAAGAACAAGACCAGACCTAGTTGCGCAAGTGTTAAGGTGGAGGTTGACCTGCTCAAAAAATTCCCAAGAAGAATCAAAGTTGGTATCAGAAGGGGTGATGAGGAAGTCATGGACAAATGGATTAAAATCCGATATGACTACCTACCAAATACTGCACCACCTATATGATACAGGGACATGACATTGATCAATGCTATACGGAACATCCTGAGCTTTTTAAGAAACAGGAAAAGGAGAACAATGAAGACAAAGAACTACAGAAGGAAAAGAAAAAGGATAAGGAGACAGACAAGGCAGAAGGTGATAAGCTTGAACAAGGGGGAAAGGTGGATTTTGTGGAACAAAAGAGAAGAAATAGAGGTGGAAAGCAACAACATCATAAACCCCATAGTGTGTGGGATAGGCTGCAAATGACCAACAAAGTCCAATCCCTAGCTAAAGGGGATGGGACTGAACAGGGGAATCTAGTAATAGGAATGGGAGCAATGTGCGCAAACAGGGTGAACAATCCAGTACATCCAAACAGGTCTCACACAGACAGATAGAGGAAGGTGCATTAGATAATGGAGCCACAAAGGCGACCAGCATTACACCTATAGCCTTGACAAAAATGGACCAAACACCAAAAAGAAACACAGGCACAACAAAGATGTTCAAGTTAGTAGTTCCACAAAGGATATGAGTAATCAACCTGAGGGGGGAAGCTCAGGCAAACGGAATAAAAAGGGAGTCAACCCTATGTCAAAGGGTTCAACTCAAAGTAATAACAAACAAGACGAGTTAATCCAAATCTTGACCAAGTCTTGCCTAAAAGACAATCAGGCTTTAGGTGATAAGGAGAAATTAATGGATTTGAATGACTCTTATGAGGAAAATGGAGACGAGGATGAAGGTTTCCAAGAGCTACCAGAAGAAGGGAATGGTTTGGATCACAACATTACCCATGACCACTGCTGGAGAATTATCCTCAAGATATGCTTACACTTTAACCTCAAAGAGAACTAAAGTCGTGATTCCCCTGCAAGTTCAAACAAGGAATAAGGATAGGTCAACCAGCTATGATCAATGATTGACAAAGTCATTTTCTTGAATATCAGATCAGTTAATACCCAAAATGATTTTGGGAGATTAATTGATCTTCATAGAAGATATAAGTACTCTTTTATAGCACTTATGGAACCATTTAGAAGTCCTACTGAAATTGATTTGTATAGGAGAAGACTTGGTTTTGATAGAGCTTTTGCTTATTGTTCTGGGAAAATTTGGCTATTCTGGAACAATGAGTGGAATGCCTCAGTGGTTAAAGATTCTATTCAACACATTACCCTGAAGTTCACTGTTTTTTCCAAGTCTTTCTTCATCACTACTGTCTATGCCAAGTGTGATGCTCTGGAAAGATTGGAACTATGGGAGGATCTTGAGGAGACTGTTGTTGGAAATAATCCTTGGATGGTTGGGGGTGATTTCAATGTCATCCTTAATGAAGAAAAGAAACTTGGAGGTCTTGATTTTGTTCAAAGTGAAGCTATGGACTTTGCTCAGTGTTTAGCCTCTTGTGCTTTATCAGAGGTCAATTTCACTGGCAGCAAATTCACATGGTGAAATGGCAGAATAAATCAAGAATGCATTTTCAAGAGGCTGGACAAAATTCTTATTAATGAGGAATTCTTGAGTGTGTGCCCTGTGATTGAAGTGGAATATCTGATCAAAGATGGCTCTGATCATGCCCCACTCCATACGATTTCCAGCTCTGAGTCCAAAACATAATCAGGCCTTTTAGGTTTCAGAACTTCTGGCGTCAACATCCCAATTTCGTGGAGGTGGTGAAGTTGAATTGGGCAGAAACTTTCGAATGAGACCTTTTTATGTTTTTTCATGCCAAGTTGAAGAAGGTTAAAAAGGCTCTTAGTATTTGGAATAAGGTGGTCTTTGGCAACATATTCATTCAAAACGCCACCCTGGAAGATATCATCAGAGTGAAAGAGATTCAGCTAGAGATTGATCCATCTCCCACTAATAGAACTGAACTGAAAAAAGCTGAGGCAGAACTTAAGAAAGTTCTGAAAATGGAAGAAATCTATTGGAAGCAAAAAGCTGAGATGACATGGTTTGAACATGGGGATCGTAATACAAAGTTTTCTCATGCTTGTGTAAAAGGTAGGAGAAGGAAAATGCATTTACAGAAGACTAACACTGACCAGGGTTCTATACTAACTTCCGCTGAGGAGATGGGTCAGGCTGTTGTTGATCACTTCAGAGCCTAGTTTCTTGAAACAGGGAATCAGTCAGATTTTTCTATGTTGGATCATATCCCTTCTTACCTGATTATGAAGAAGTCAAGAAGGCTGTGATGGATCTTAATAAGTGTGAAACTGCTGGTCCAGATGGATTTTTCTGGTATGTTTTTCCAAAATTGCTGGGACATTGTGGGTGATTTGACTCTTGCTGTTAGAACTTTCTTTTGTGGTTATGAACTACCTAGATTTGTAACTCATACTAATTTGTTTCTCATCCCCAAGAAGGAAATCCCTAAATCTTTTCATGATCTTAGGCCTATTAGCCTTAGTAATTTTGTTAACGTGATTTCCAGAGTTCTTCATGGTAGAATTGTTGAGGTTCTTCCCAAAATCATTTCCCTAAACCAATCTGGCTTTGTGAAAGGTAGGAGCATTATTGAAAATATTCTACTTGCCTAGGAGATTATCAGGGACATCAACAAGAGAAAGAAGTACACTAATGTGGTGGTCAAGTTAGATATGACTAAAGCCTATGATAGGTGTCTTGGATCTTCCTGACAAAGGTCCTAAGAAAATTTGGCTTTTCAGAGGTGATTATTGACATGGTTTGGAGATTGATCTCCAACAATTGGTATTCAGTCTTGATGAATGGCCAATCCTTTGGCTTTTTCCAGTCATCCAGACGTTCGAAACAGGGGGATCCTCTTTCCCCTACCCTTTTTATAATCTCTGCTGGAGTTCTTTCTAGGGCTTTAAACAACCTGTATCAGGACAACACTTTCATGGGGTATGGACTCCCCAAATGGATCCCACAGATCAATCACCTGTCCTATGCAGATGATACAATTCTATTTTGTTCAGGAGATAGAGGGTCAGTGAGAAAGATGGTTGCAATCCTAAAAACGTATGAGCAAACCTCTGGACAACTTATAAATAGATCAGAAGAGTTTCTTCTATCTTCATGAAAATACACCTTTGATCCATTTTTTAAGGTTGAGGAAATGAACAAGTATCAGACAAGGTGATTTTCCCATCACATATTTGGGATGCCCTCTATTTTATGGGAAGAAAAGAAGTGCTTTCTTTGATGAAATCATCAGACAGATCTTTAGAAGGATTTTGACCTGGCATAGCAGGTTCCTGTCTTTCGGGGGCAAACTAGTTTTGGTAAGACATGTGCTACAATCAATGCCTTTACACCTCCTCTCAGCCATGAATCCTACTATTACTGTGATTAACAAGATCAACCAAACAATGGCTCAGTTTTTCTGGGGCAACAATGATCATGGAAAAGAGTGACACTGGGCTGCCTGGAACTTCATATGCTTTCCTATGGATGAGGGTGGTCTAGGCTTGAGATCTTTAATGGATGTCCACAGAGCTATGATGGCAAAACTGTGGTTGAAGTTTAGGACAGACATAGGCACTTTGTGGGCCACTTATATGGGCAACAAATACTGCAAAAAGGCCCATCCTTTACTTGCCCTGTCAAGGGGTAGATCTTATGTTTGGAAGAGCATGGTTAGCATAAGGGATGAGGTGGAGCCTTTCATTTGATGGCAGATCAGAGCAGTCAATACTAGTTTTTGGCTAGATAATTGAACCAATCAAGGGGCTCTATATTATCTAGAGGAGCTTGAAGTTAGAAACTTTATTGAGGATGGTCACCAGATGGAAAATGATATCAAAAGGACTGTCACTGAGGACTACTGGGCTTCACATATCATTAATGATATTACGCCTGTGACCTTTTTCTCAAATGACAAGCCTTGGTGGACAGCTGACTTTTCTGGCTGTTTTACTACTAAGTCTGCTTATCATCTATTAAGGAGGAAGAAGCAAAAAATGGAGTGTTATTCTACCCTATGGAGAAACAGACTACCTCATAAATTGAATTTTTGCCTATGGAGAATATTAAATAGAAGAATGCTCACTGATGACATTCTAAAAGGAATTGGCATCCCTATTGCGTCTAAATGTTACTATTGTTAGGGTGGAAGGATGGAGACACTAAACCATATTTTCCTAACAGCCCCATTAGCCCAAAAGCTATGGGGAGTTTTTCTTTCTTTGTGCAGGTTTTAACCCATGAGGCTCTTTAACCTCAAACAAAGTACAGGAGTGGTGGACATTTATAAAGAAGCTGAAAGGTAAAAAAGGTTTTAAATGCCATCCCAGCAATTCTAATATGGGAGTTGTGGAGATTCAGAAATGCCATGAGACATGGGAATCAATCGTCCTTTCTTATGCAACAAAGCTGTTTGAGGACTGTGAGACAATTAATGGCACTTACTTATCCAGGAATAATTGTCCCCACCAAATGGATGGACTATTTTGACCTGCTCCAAAAGCTTAGACCCAAATTACTATGTCAAATAGTTAAATGGGAAAAGTCAATGGAGGATTGGGTTAAGTGTAATATAAATGGGGGCATGTAAAGGAAATCTTGGGGCTAGCTCCTATGGCTTTTGCATCAGAAACCCCAATGGGGACCTGATATATGCAGAGGCTGGACAGTTTGGGACAACTACTAGCATGGAAGCTAAAGCAACTGCTGTGAGGAAGGCTCTTAAGATGTGTTCTCAGATGGGTTTCTACAGATTAATCTGGAGATGGACTCTCTAAGTCTCAAGAACATTTTAAAAAAGGATTGGAGGATTCCTTGGGATTGATCAATGTCCTTGAAGACTACTTTAACATAATACAAGGAATTCAGATTACTATCAAGCATACATTTAGAGAGGTAAATCAGTTAGCAGATTTTTTAGCTAACTTTGCTTTTTAATCAGAGTTCACACAACATTTCCACACATACAGACAGCTACCAACACAAGCAAGGAAAATAATCAACACAGAAAAGGTTCTAATTCCTTCATTGAGAATACATCCAGCCAAAGGATACACAACCAGAGATGCATAGGCTAATGTATGCAGATAAGTTAACACACATTCAAGGACCTAGGTACAGGTTAGCAAAAGAACAAGTTGTCAACAACAACATATCTGTGCTAATATCTACAAGCCTATCTAAGATAGCTTCAAAAAGTTATTCAACCCAGCAAAAGGAAGAGATAGGACCCGAAGTTTTTGGCAAGCACGCAAAGGCAACCATGCTCAAGAACTTCGTGAGCAACCTTTTTCTCCTCTTCATTCTTCAAAATAGAGAGATGTTAGTGGTAGATCTAGCAAGGATACGGTCAAATCTATCAAAAACCACAGCGGTAAAGGGGTTTAAAAGGTTACCTGAACATGGATGCATTGATCAACCCAGGGACCTATATCTTCTACTGTCTACATGTTCACCGGAGACGACACCTGCAAGAAAGATTTCATCAGTCAACTAGGAAAACCAAAAATACATGCTTAGTGGAGATCGAATGGTGCCTTCCACAACTGATATGTTTAGCTTGGATCACCTCCACATACAGTATATTCACCACCCAAAGATGAAGAAGAAGAAAGTAAGAGTTGATGAACGGAAACATGGAAAGCAAATGAACAGTCAAAGACGGCTACTTAGTCTACTTGTTACCCGTGAATGTAGGGTTTGTACTTGCCTACAACTAGTTTGTACTAGTTTTCCCTTTTTATTTCCTTTTTGGGACAAGCCGGTTCCCCTTTATTGGGCTAATGTACATATTCTAAAATAAATAAAATGGGCCTGGCCCAAATTTAACCCCCCAAAAAAAACTTAAGCTAAAAAAATAGATAAATACACAAACGAGTAACCTGATGAACTAGACTTGAGCAAATACATGCTTTAGATGTAGCAAATGAATTAATGATTCATCGAATAAGACCTGTAGCTTAATTAAGCAAAATTACAACATATTTCTCAACAGACAAGACCAAAGCTTATCAAACTAGCCACAATTAAAATAGATTCAAGCTAGTTCATACATCTACTTTTTCCATTTAGAATAGAAATTAACTTACACGAGAAAAACAACACCGTGATATCAGCCCAGCAACATCTAATTCATGAAAACTGGATATAGCAGACATAAAAACCATGTTTTTCCTGTTTAAAGCATACATCCAACTAATATGGTTTGATTTTCTAGTAGAGAAATGACAGTGACAATGTCATGTAACTGAGCTAGAAAACAAAGGGACCTCAACAGCAGGCTGTGTTCATAAGAAAAGGAAACGAATACATCTTAAAGATATGAAACCAGTCCAAAATCAAGTTAACACGCTAAACTAAGATCCTCACCCATTGAACCAAGGTAATCACGACACCCATTGAACTAGAAAACATGAAATCCGTGCTTAATCAAGACCCTCACCACTTAAAGACAACTCTACAATTCTAGAAATTGTCCTAACAGCTGATAATAACAAATATGCAACATTGACTTGTCACGACAGAGCATTTCCAGTCAGAACAAACTAAAACAAATAATGAAAACGTCCATATAGTGTCAGCAGCATCACAACATAATTCCAGACAATAACAACAATGAATTAGCATCAATTTGTCACGACGAAGCAGTGGCAGTTAAGGCAAAATCAACACAAGCAAAAAAATTTGATATAATATAAGGATTTATAACACAAACGAACAATCATACGCAAATAGATGAAGAATAACAGGATTGAGGCTATTACTTGGAGTAGCGAGCTGGGGTGACAAATCCAAAAAAAAAACTCTCACCGCTGAAGCAAGACCTCGTGTGTGAGCTTTTAAACTTTGAGAATCAAAAATTTATAGCTTCGAATTAGTAAGCTTTTCTGGAACGTTTACTCGCTGAAAATTTGAGTGTGGTTTTTCTAGGTCATCCATGGCTCACTGGAATTTCTATAGATGCTTTTTATGGTGGGAGAACGGCTGCTAACTGGAATATTCTGGTGTTTTCTTTTTGTGATGAAAACGGCTTTTGAAAATTAGAAATGAGAATTTTCTTAGGGTTTTTCAGGATTAAGGATGGTTGTCCTTCAATGGAGGAGAAAGGAGGTTTATATAGCCCAAAATTAGGGCAAAATGGGAGGGAAAATGGATGGGAATTGGGGATAAGATTAGGGTTGAATTAATTCAAAATTCGAATTAATCACCATGTATCTTAACCCACAATCGTCGATCTCGAATCAAGGACTATCGTGGCTCGGCACATCAACACCTTGCCATCTTCTCCAACGGTTTGGGGTATGAAGGGATAAGGGTAAAGGGGATGGGGGACATGTATGTACAGAATCCCTTAGGAGAATAATGTTCGGTATGATGAACGTTGGGATCGTTTTGGTGTTTCTGGGTTTGCTCGGGTTCTTTGTCAATGAAGATGGATATAGACAGAATGGATAACACGTATGAGGTAGAAGGAAAGAGGAGATAGAAAAGGAATTGGTGGCGTGTGCACCCACGCGCTTGGGAGCCGGGTATTTGAGCGATTGGGCCAAATTTTAGTCCAAAAAGTGAACTAAATTGGTTTGGAAATGGATTAAATGGATAGTAAAATTATTTTAGAATTTGACCAATTTGATTGCAAGCTTGGCTAATTGAATGTAATTAAATTGAATTTGATTGACTAATTTGACTACACAATGAATTAATATAAATTAATTGAAGAGATTTTAATATTATCAACCTGAAATAATTAAATTAATTACAAAATGATTACTCCTAAAATAAAATAATTCATTTGAGAAAATATTTATTTGCATTTAAAAAAGCTAATTATTTCAAATTAAAATTAAAAGCTCAATGATTAATTCATATTGTGAATGATAAAAATTGGGGCAAATTGGGAAAGAATTTTTTAGGAGAGTCCTAAAAAATTCCACTAAAATTGCATCTAAAAGAGCAAAAAAGTGTGCAAGTCAATTGCATGAAGGAGCACGAGGACAAGGCCAACACAAATCAGTCTCTCAAACTATAAATTTTTCTTTGGATGCAGGAATAACAAAATTACAAAGATGATGATGTCAAAATCTTCAAGCATAAGACGCCACTTACACCTAGCGTGGCCTCATCACAATCATCTCACCTTATCTACAATTTATTGTATTACGTCAAAATGACTTCTACTTACTTTCACTATGTTTTGCAGTAATTAGACACAATCTCAACAGATTCTCTTAAAGTTCAAAAGAACCAAGTCAGTATCCCAGATACAGAGCATGCACAAGGACTATAGGATCGCAAAGGAGCTAACATCAATTGGTGACAAGTAGTTATACTAGTAAAGCCGAAATCGTCCCTAAAATCAATATCAAATCTGGAGATAATGCTATTTGCAGAAGTGTTACAAGGATAAAATGACAAGTCTATCGAATCAATCGATGTTGAAGATTGCATGTCTTCACGACAATTATTAAAGATATCAAGTTCGTTCAAGCCTCTAACAACGGTTGGAGAGATGATGCAACAAACTCAAAATATGTTGAGTTTATCAAAAGAAGATGAGAATGGCTTTAATCTTCGTATAAAAGAATTTTTGCCATTTCACCTCAATCATTCTGTCTCTTAAAAGAGAGAGAGTCGCAACTATGATGAACGATTTTTGCTTCAAACTAAGTTGATTGTCCATCCCATAAATTGGATAATTATCTAGACATCTACCTTGTTATAGTTGAATAATCATTGAGTCGTCCACCTCATTATAATTGAACAATCATCAAGCCGTCTACCTCGTTACAGTTTGATAATTATCGAGTCGTCCACCTCATTACAGTTGGACCATTATCGAGTCATCCACCTTGTTACAGTTGGATTAGTATCGAATCATCCCTCGTTATAGTTGGATAATTATCGAACTGTCCACCTCGTTATAATTGGATCATTATAGAGCCATCCACCTCGTTATAGTTGGATAATTATCAAGTCAACCACCTCATTGCAGTCGAATCATTATCGAGTCATCCACCTCATTACATCTGGACCATTATCGAGCAATTTTATCCCACTCAGATACTCAACAGAGTCGCCATTTCTGTTATATGGAAAAAAATGGATAATTCAAATATTTGATTTATTACTTAATTGATTTAAGTATAAACCAAACTTTCAAAATTAAACAGAGTTGCCACCTAATTTTAAGGATAATTAGAAAACTAATAAAATATTTAAAAAGACTTAACAGAAAAAAAACCTTTCAATGCCAAAGAAAATAGTTCGAGTTCATATTTCCACTTCGAGAAGGTTTTATTCACTTGAAATTGCCGCTAACACTCGGTTGATCCAGCCATTAGAAAATGTTGACTAACTCTGAAAATTTGACTATCGTTGAAAAAATGAGTAACTTTGAAAAAATTGACTAACTTAGGAAAATTGTCTAACTTTGAAAAAATTGATCAACTTTGAAAAATAACTAACACTTGAACCATTTCATGAAAGAGTTTCATCAAAGTCTAATTTGTAGAAATAATTCTATCGCTAAAGAAAGTCATTAAAATAGAAATCAACATAAATGGTAGACATGTTGGAGAAATTAATTAGGTTAAAAAAAACATAAACATTAATGTTAGAGTTGGTCAAATAACAAGTATATCAAATAAATTCAATATGCAAGGAAACAATAAAAAAATTGGGCTTGGCAGGCCCAATTTCCACTTGCCCTAATTTCTATAAATTTGGGTCTTCCTTGGCAACTCCTTCATGTAATTGACTTGCACACTTATCCTCTCTTTGAGATGCAATTTTAGTGGAATTTTTGAGGGCCCTCCTCAAATATTCTGCCCCAATTTGCTTGAATATAGCAAATGACATATTTGTGGAATTTATGAGATTTTCTCAGAACTCTACCTCCAATTACATACTTCAACAAAATTTCAAACTTGGTTCGCTGGAGAAACATCTTTTTGAAGGAATTGGAATTTTTGAGATACTCTCAAAAATTCTGCTCCAGTTGCATATTGTGATCCCCGATCTTGTTGGAAAAACTCATCTCTTAATGATTTTTTGAGATCCTTTCAAAAATTCTACCCCAATTTTTATTATAAAAAGAAATAAAAATCTAATGGGGAATATGACCGAACCGTTGTGGCGGCTACGTATCCCATTGAGGCAGAAATCAGATCAAATGTAGTCCCAAACAAAAGAAATAATTAAAAAAGGATATGAGGATGATTGAGGCTGGCGTAGGCCGCCTACGTATCTCATTCTTGAGAATTCAGGTCAAACGTAGTTCGTTACAAAGAAATTAGGACTAATTAAGAAAAAAAGATTAAATATGCAATGACTTCATAGGTAGAAATTTGTCAAAGCTTTGTACTTCTTTTGTTTATCCTTTGTGTCACGCCCCAAGTCCCGGTAAGACGAACCAGCACCCATTGTCGATAAGGCCCGGGAGAACCAACCGGTATATATGCACTTTCTAGATATTTTATAAAAGATTTCTATATTTAACATGCCTTTATGCAAGTAAACAGAGATACAAGCCAAAAAAAAATGCATGTGACTAGGACCTTGGGACCATACTGTCGAAAGTATGAGACATGACTACACTTTAATTTACATAGTCTACAAAGCCTCTAAATAAGAGAAAGTATCGGATAAGGGTCGGGATAGGCCCCGCTTCAATTAACAGTACAATACAAACATATAAGCTTTAGATACACACAAAGCTCTGGAACAACCTGAAGCTTAGTAACAACAGTTGGATGTCCTGGACTCTACTGGGGAGATCTACTAGCACTTGTACCTGCAACATGAAATGCAGGTCTCACATAAGGGATGTCAGTACAAGATAATATATTGAGTATGTAAGGAATGAAATACTGTATATAAAGTAACAACTTCAAATGAAACTATACACTGGTGTGGAATAAGAGACCACCTTTTGGATATACTTTGGGATCATATATATTCTTTATATAGCTTTACCTTTATTGTATAATCTGTGTACATCATGTACTATAAATGACTAGCTGATCAGTGGTAAAACTATATTTGGATCGTCCCTAGCTAGGTTCTTCCTTAACCCCTCGGGCTACCACCCGTGATAGGATCGTCCCTGGCTAGGTGATTC
>JAOTQJ010026965.1:0-16326 GCA_025642045.1 Solanum sejunctum | reverse complement strand
ATTAGAAACTTACCTCAATTGATTGCAAGAACTCCTTTCCTTCTTCTACTTCTCTTCTTCTTCTTCAAGTTCCTTAAACAATTCCAAGAGAAAGAACAAGAAATGTTCGTATTTTTGAAACATAAGAGGGGTATATATAGACCCCCAAATTATTAAAATTGCACCCAAGGGCTCCTAGTTAGCACATTGCTCAAGTAGGTCCCCAAACTTTCATATTTAAATCCAATTAAGGACTCCCGAATTCAACTAACTTTTTCCCGCAAAAATTCACTTAATCCCATACTCCCGCACCATAAGTTAGAAAAACTTAAAAGACACATCAATCACAACAATTTCCCCAAATGAGCACTTAACGTCTATTTAGTTAATTGCGGGGTCTAACATCAAACTAGCGTTAGCAACCAGTAGATACATCTTGGCAACCCAATTTCATAAAAAAATAACACACGAGTAACAAGCGTATAATTATAAATCCGAGCGTATTCTTTCAACCTTTTCATCTCTAATCATATTTTTTAATACACATTATCATATACATATCATGTTCAGCCTTTTGTCAGTGCCACAACAGTCTTACAACAACCCACAAAGCACAACACATAACAATTCTACACAACATACAAATAGGCAGTATAATGTTACATCCATTCGCTATATTTCGACGTCGACAATTCTAAACCTATTCCAACTTTAACCAAACAGTTCCCATATGGAGTAAAACTTTTGAAATGAGCGAGGCAACCCGATAACAAAATCCATATTAATCATATCCCACTTCCATGTTGGAAGCTTTATATACTGTATATAGACTGAAAATATAGTCTATTTATGATGCTAAAATATGGGCTAAAGTTACACCCTTAACACAGACTTTATCCATAATTGGACTTGGATGGATTCGACGTCGGGCCTCGTCTCCGTCTAGCTAGCAAGTTTAAGCTAAGCAAGTAGGTGACTCACCTGCTAGCTTCCTGAGTCCTGCAAGTACCTCAATTCTCTCACTCTGTTTAGGGTCGTGATCTCCTTAATTTGACACAAAATATGTGTACACTCGACCCTCTTAAGCATTAGACGCACATATCACCCTCTAACATGAGATTCAAGCACTTTTAGAACTTGGTGCTAATTTGAAAAGCCATATCATGTTTCATTTGCATAGAACTAGTACATGTAGTATGTGGGGTATTACACATAAACCCAACATAATGTGTAATAAATTTCATAATAAATAAGACCCATGAGTAAATCAACTTTAAATCATGCAATTTTTAAGAAGGAAGCATCATAGGTAAAAATATCCATGAAAGAAAGTCAGATACAAGCTTTGGGGAATAACTTGATGAAGGTTTGAGATGTAAACTTGAAGCTTGGTTGAATTCCTTAAGATCTGGAGAGGGTTTTGGGTCTTGATTTTTGAGAGATCCTCAGTTTTTGAGTGAGTATCAGGGAATGTCTTGTATGATATGAAAGTAAAATATGGCTAAGCATAGATATATTCACGTATGGGAAAACTTAGGCCTAAGACTCAAAAGCCTTGGACAAAAAAAAATTGGGCAGCAAAATATACTGAGGCGAATCACACCACTATGCGCTTAGACACTATTCTTTGTCAAACTTGGAAAATTGAAATTGTGAATCATTCACTCTAAAATTGGGGTTAGATCAATTTCCCACTCTGTTTGACCCATTGATCAAGAATTGAAGTTGAATTTGCGAAATCACGCACGGGTTTTGAGATATATGGAAATTACAATTCTAGGCATTTCCAAGAAACATTTTTGGGCACTTTATGGGGTCATTTCACAATTCAAGCTTAGTTATGCTGTTTAAAGCCATCAAGGGTCTGCTACATCAAGGCATGTCCACAGGAATTCTATTGCTGAAATTTTTCGCAAGAATCGATTTAAGGGTCAACTTTAAAGGGTCATATATCTTAGCACAAAAGGAATTAGATGACCCACAACCTATCAAATTAAAGCTCTTTGATAACGCATCTGGTTTCACCTCATTCTGAGTTTGATGAAGAAGTTGTGCCTATTTTTATAAATCTCATATATGTAGTGTTATCTGAAAATTGACTAAGTGAAACTACACAAGAGGGTTTCACAGTTCATGAAGTCTTGCACGGACCGTGAGACCTCCACATGTACCCCTGGCAAGGAATGTAATTTTTGCTTTATTAATGGTCTTTTTGTAATTATGGTTTCTCCTAAACGTCTTTTATGACTTCTGATGCTATCTTGACATCTCCAAATGACCTAAACTCTATTTCCCTCATTCTAAATCATCTTTACACTTAGAAATTTTCTCAAGTCACTCTTAAGAACTCTCCTAAAGGATTCTTGTGAATCTCAGCCTAGGAATCAAGGAAAACGGTCATTCTTCTTCAAAATTCTTCTTGAATCTTCTTGTAATACCTAACAAAATTATCAAAATGCCCTTATAACATAATCATGTACATAACGCATCTTCTAGAACTCCGATAAGAAATCAAAGACCAGATTTGCGATCAGCGCAAAAAATCTAGTAGGAAAATGGCGTCAACCCTATTTTAGAGCAATCGGATCAAAAAATAATTTTCATGAAAAGAGGCAGAAATAATGAAGGTCTGCGCCTAGGGCGCAACACGCTTAGGATGCAGACCAACATTTTGTAAGTTTTAAAAAAAATCTTATAGGAATTTGAAATTCTTAAAATTCATGAAATTATACTAGTCCGCGCCCCTGGCACATCGCAGACCAGTGTGCAAGTTTTAAAATTTTTCTCTTTTATTTTGAGAAGGGCCTTTTGGTCATTCCTCGTATTCTCCTAACTCCTAAAATGTGTTTTTAAAATTTTTTTTGGTCAATTAAGGGTTTCAAAAAACTTATTCATCTTAGACTTTTAAGCAAGAAAACTCTGAGATGGGAGACTAGAAAGCTCTAAGGACTGAGGATTCGAGTCCAAGTCCTATGAAGATTAGTACAATCTTCATCCCAGGTATGTAAGGCTAAACTAAAAGCATGGGATTGTTCTCCGATGTGTCCCATAGATGATACTAGATTAGAGTTGAAAGCTTTTTAGTCAATATACATGATTCTTGATTATTTTCTTGAGAAATTATATTTATTATATGTATTTTCATATGTTGAAGATCATCATAAACTTATTTCCATGAATTGAATTATTTTTTATGAGATATTATATAAACCTAATATATTATTTTGGGAAAATATGCATGAATGAACCTAGGGATGGAGTCTAGAGCCTTGATTAAGAATGTTGATAGAGACTGTTATTGTAAGTGTGTGAATGATGATAGATTGATAGAACTTGATAGTCTCTTGAGTCTCCATTAATAAACTGTAATGATTTGTCTATTCTATTATCCCTAATGATTGTTTCAATCCCTGCGCTATTGATTAAGAAGTGGACTAATGAAATGGTAAGAGTTCCTGTGAGGCTAATTTGAGATGAGATTATTGATGATGATTGTATGAAGTTGATGTTTATTAGCATGTTGAGTCCTATGAGGAGTATTGAGTAGTGAAAATGAGTAAGAGTGAGTCCTACTGGCACACATTAACTATGTGGTATGCATAGAAGTGGATTGGACCGCGAGAAATGCATGTTTATAAAATGACCACAAAAAGCACCTCGAATTGTAATTTCTATATATTTCAAAATTCATGCGTCATATCAAAAATTTGACTTCATATTCTTGTTCAGGGGATAAAAATTAGGGGAAAAGGGATTTAACCACATTTTTTGAGCAACTTTATCAAAATCTGAAAAATCTTAAAATGCAAATTCTAGAGAGCTTTCTGCACCCCTAGTGCGATGCGCCAACGGTGCGCACTAGTGTAAAAATTTTGTCACTTCTTGACTTTCGTGCAAGACTTTTAAGTCTTGGGCCTAAGTATTCCCAAATGTGAAAATGCCTATACTTAACCATTTTTCACCCTCAAATCATTCTAAACATTCGCCAATACTCATTCAAACACTTAGTCAATATTTTACTCCTAAACTCAAGTCTCAAAACCCTCTCCGGATCTAAGGATTTCCTCTCAAGCTTCAAGTCTCCGTCTCCATTCTTCATCAAGTTCATCTCAAAGCTAAGGTATGTGGGTTTCTTTCATGGATTCCATTCACCCATGATACCCAAGCTTCTTTTTACACTAATTTGCATGATTTAAAGTTGATTTATAATTGGGTCTATCTTATTATGAAAATCACTGCACACTATGTTGAAGCTCATGAAATTGTGACTGTTTTGCTATGCTTTAAGTTATGAAACCAAGGTCAATTGTAAGATTTGGTGAAGGGTTTTAATGTAAATTACTTGAGGGTGTTACCAAGTATCTATTGAATATTTTACATCAAATTTTCTAGCATGATTTCACTCATGAATTGCATGATTTTATACTAGCACTACACACCCTCTAAGTATTTGACCAAATGTCTGGTTATGGTTACTCGAGGAATTGAATGTCCAATGCATGTCTTATGAGTTGAATGATTATATGGTGATGGTATGATAATGATATGAAGAAATGATAATGAAATGAATACATGTATATGGTGCTCTCTATGTAGAGTTGGAATGTGACCATGCCCTACCCAGGGGTTGTGCGCCGGATAACCTTGTAGGGAGTTTGTACCCATGAAGCTATCGAGGGAGTGTACTCTGGCACCAAGGTAGTTGGGTGCAATGATCCACCAAACTTTTGGGGGGTTTGTATCCATCAAGCTATCGGGGGATTACCCCACTGGTACCAAGGGTGGTAGGCTGCAATGATCCACCAACCTATTGATAGGGTTTGTACCTCAATAACCAAGGGTGGTAGGGTGTTATGATCCATCGATAGTTAATAGTCTCTTCTTACACATATGTTATATTCTATGTAAGCATGTTTTACTTAAGCATCAATCATATATGACATATTCCTACTATGTTACCTATTGCTTGTCTCTATGCATTTTCATTAAGATACCTTTCTATTATTACATTGCATCCTACATACTTAGTACATTCAAACACTAATGCATACTCTATGTATACATAATGTAACCATGTAGAAATCGGTGCACTGCTTGATCATCCTTCTCCTCCATGTGGCTAGAATAACTTTTATCAAGGTTGTTGGTGAGTCCTCCATTCCGGAGATGTTATTTATGATCTCTTACTATGTATTAAGACCTTCTCTCTTTGACTTATGTATTGACTACGAGGGTGAGACCTATTGCTTTGTCTTGGCCCCTGCTCTTATCTATGTAGTAGAGTTATTGTTGAACATGATATTTATCTATGCTATGAGCTTTGACACTATTGACTCTTATTATTCTTGATATAAAAGTGTTTCGTTAGCCCTGGTTGTCCCAATTTATACTTCTTATTGTATTCTATTGCTTCTGCGGCCATGGATATATAACGATATGCTATGAGGCTTGTTTAGGGTTCTTTCAGGTTCCTCATTTGTAGGTGTCGTCTAGGCCCTAGGCTTGGGTTGTGACAACGGTGGTATCAAAGCACTAGGTTATTAGATCATCGGAGTCCAACACACCGCATTGGTTAGAGTTTTACTCATGGTTGTGTTGTGCACTATAACTATGAGTAAGGGGCTATGAAGCATTCTAGGAGATGTTTCCCTTCTTCATGTTCTAATGCATTGAAGTAAGCTTTTCCCCTAACTATTATTTTTTGCTATGCTAGATCATGCCTAATACGAGAGGAAGATGAGCCCACACGCTTAAGGAGCAACCAACCAATGGAGAACTTAGGGATGCTCTCACCTTGTTTGAACAAGTGGTGGCTAGTCAAGCTAACCAAGGGGACCAATCCCCTCATGCTCCTACACTGGCCTCTCGGGTAAGAGACTTTATGAGAATGAATCCCCCAAAATTCCATAGGTCAAAGGTGGGTGAGGACCCCCAAGAGTTTATTGATGAGGTCTAAAAAATTTTGTCCATCATGGGTGTGAGGCCGAAGGATAAGGTGGAGTTGGCAGCCTACCAACTCAAGAGAATAGTAAAAATATGGTAAAACTAATGGAAGGAGGAAAATGGAGTCAACTATATGGTACTTTGGGAGGAGATCAAGGTGGCCTTCCTTAATCAATTTTTCACCCTTGATCTTAGGGAAGCTAAGTTGGTGGAATTTATGAATTTGAGTCAATGGTCTATGAGTATCAGGGAGAATGCCCTCAAGTTTACCTAACTTTCGAAATATGCTCCACATTTGGTGGCAGACTCAAGATCTAAGATGAATAAATTTGTGATAGGTATGTAAGACTTGGTTAGTGAAGAGTGTCATTCTGCCATGTTGACTAGTGACATAGACTTATCATGTTTGATGACCTTTGCCAAGCAAAAGGAAAGGGGGAAGTTGAGGAAGAGGAGGGGTCATTAGGCCAAGAGGGCTTGTTTTGAGGGTAAGTTCTAAAAGGGTGTCCAGATCCACCAAGACCAAGGGTCCTCTCATGCTTCTAATAGGGGATTTGTCAATGACTTCCCAAGGACCCAAGGTGTTGGTGTTGTGGTTCCTAATAAGGTGTGTCCTAGGTGCAGTAAGAGGCATAGGGGCCTATGCTTGAAAGATACTAATGCATGTTTTAGTTGTTGGGAAGTAGGTCACAAAAAGGTGGATTGCCCCCGAGATTACAACAAGGGCAAAAAGGTTTGTCCACAAGGTGTTAATATAGTTCCTTTGGGGAGAGGTGGCTGAAAGGATGGTGCCTCAAGGCATAATTAATTTTATGCTTTGCATGGGATAAGGGCTTGATGAAGTCCCTGATGTAGTCACTGAAATGTTGAAAATCTTTGACTTTGATGTGAATGCATTGATTGATTCGGGTGACACACTTTCTTTGTTACCCCCTTTATTGCCTAAAAGTTCTATGGTTACCGCAAGTTGTTGCATGTGTCACATGAGGTGTCTACTCCACATGGGGTATCCTTTACTGCTAGAAACATTTATCGAAGTTGTCCTATTTGCATTTTGCATAAAATCTTGCCTTGTGATCTTGTTGAGTTAGACATGGTTGATTTTGATATTATTCTTGGGATGGATTAGATGCATGCATACTATGATTTTACTGATTGTAGAACCCATAGGGTGAAATTCCAATTTCTAAATGAACCCGTCCTTGAGTGGGAAAGTAAAGATATGGTCGTCAAGGGTAGATTTGTCTCTTGCATTAAAGCTCGTAAGTTGATCTCTAAGGGGTATCTTTACCATCTTGTGAGTGTTAGAGGTGTGGAGTCCAAAGTCCTTCCGACAGAGTCAGCTCCGATTGTAAATGAGTTTCTTGATGTCTTCCAAAATGACCTTCCTGGTGTTCCTCCCGAAAGGAAAATAGACTTTGGCATAGACCTCCTCCCCGATAATCAACCTATTCCTATTCGCCCTTACCGTATGGCTCCGGCAGAGTTAAAGGAACTAAAGGACCAATTGAGGAACTTGTTGGAGAAGGGATTTATTAGGCCTAGCCAATCACCCTTGGGTGCCCCAGTGTTGTTTGTGAAAAAGAAGGATAGGTCCATTAGGATGTGTATTGACTATCGACAACTCAATAGAGTCACCATCAAGAATAGGTGTCCTCCTCCAAGGATTGAAAATTTGTTTAACCAATTGCAAGGGCTAGCCATTTTTCTAAGATTGATCTTCAGTCCAAGAATCATAAAGTGAAAGTGAGGAAGTGTCATATTCCCAAGACGGCCTTCCGAACTAGGTATAGGCACTAAGAATTTGTGTTGATGTCTTTTAGGTTGACCAGTGCACTTACCATCTTGATGGATCTAATGCATAGGGTCTTTAAAACCTACTTTTTTCATTTGTTGTTGTCTTCATTGATGATATTTTGATCTATTCTCATAGTGAGGAGGAGCATGTGGCTGATTTGAGGGTAGTGTTGCAAAGATTGAGGGAGGAGAAATTGTATGCTAAATATGAAAAGTGTGAATTTTTGTTTAGAGAGATTGCCTTCTTAGGATATGTGGTGTCGGGGGATGGTATTATGGTGGATCCAAAGAAGAATGATGTGATTAGAAATTGGCCTAGACCATTGACCCCATCGGACATTAGGAGTTTATTCGGTTTAGTGAGCTATTATCAAAGGTTTGTGAATGGATTCTCTTCTATTGCTTCCCCTATGACAGAAATTGACTCAAAAGAAAGCCAAGTTTGTGTGGTCCAATGAATGTGAAAGGAATTTCTAAACATTGAAACACAAGCTTTTGTCCGCTCCTATATTATCACTACCGGATGGGTTTGAGGGATTTATGGTGTATTGTGATGCTTCTAAGGTTGGTTTGAGGTATGTGTTGATGCAAAATGGTAAGGTCATCAGTTATTCTTATAGACAACTCAATGCACATGAACGAAACTACCCTAGCCATGATTTAGAGTTAGTCATCATTGTGTTTGCACTAAAAATTTGGTGACACTACTTGTATAGGGTGCATGTTGGTGTATTCAGCGATCATAAGAGCCTCGAATATTTTTTTACTCAAAAGGATCTCAACATAAGGCAAAGGAGATGGTTTGAACTTCTTAAGGACTATGATATGAGTTTGGATTATCATCTCGATAAGGCAAATGTGGTGACAGATGCTTTGGTGATAAGGAAATGGCTAGGGAGGTGCATCAGTTTGCTAGATTGGGAGTTAGGTTGGAAGACGATGGTAATAATGCTATGGTTGTTGTTGATGGTTCTAAGTCTTCTTTGGTTGATGAGGTGATGACAAAACAAGATCTTGATCCCTCCTTGTTAGAATTAAAGGCCTTGGTGAAAGAGGGCAAGGTGGAGGTTTTCTCCCAAGGGGGAGATAGTGCCCTTACGTACCAAGGTAGGTTATGTGTACTATGTGTTTAATGGTTTTATAGAAAGGATCTTTGATGTTGCCCATAACTCTTCTTATTCTATCGACCTTGGTTCGACCAAAATGTGTAGAGACTTGAGGGATGTGTATTGATGAGGAGGCATGAAGATGTACATTGCCAAATTTACTTTCGGTTGTCATACTTGTTAATAAGTCAAAGCCAAATATCAAAGTTCGGGTGGACTAACCCAAGACATTGAGGTTCCTATATGGAAGTGGGAAGAGATAAATATGGATTTTGTGGTTGGTTTGCCCAAGACTAGAAAGGGTTTTGATTCCATTTGGGTTGTGGTTGATAGGATGAAAACGTCGGCTCATTTTATACAAGGTAAGACCACATTTAGGGCTAATGATTATGCAAGGTTTTACATTCATGACTTGCTAAGGTTGCATGGGGTTTCTTTGTCTATCATATTGTATCGTCGGGCACAATTTACTTCATACTTTTGGATGTCCTTAGGGGTCTTGGTACTAGAGTTAAGCTTTCTTTGGCCTTCCACTCTCAAACGGATGGGCAAGCAGAGAGAACCATCAAAACCCGTGAGGATATGCTTAGAGAATGTGTGTTGAATCTTAAAGGTAGTTTGTATGATCTTCTGTTGATTGAGTTTGCCTACAATAATAGCTACCATTCTAGCATCAGTACGGCTCCTTTTGAGGCTGTCTATGGGAGATATTGTAGATCACTAGTTGGATGGTTTGAGGTTGGTGAGATAGCTTTGTTGGGACCAAATCTAGTTATAGAGGCTCTTGAGAATGTTAGGATGATTAGAGAAAGGTTGAAGACAGCCCAAAGTCATCAAAAAGCCTATGCCGATGTGAAAAGAAGAGACCTTGGATTCAAAGTTGGTGATTAGGTCTACGTAAAGGTTTCACCTATGAAGTGTGTGGTCCATTTTGGTAAGAAGGGCAAGTTGAGCCCAAGATATTATAAGGTCATGAGGAGGGTTTGCAAGGCAGCTTGTGAGTTGACGTTGCCTGGTGAGATGGAATTGGTTCATCCGGTGTTCCATATGTCTATACTGAAGAAATGTGTGGGTGATTCAAATGCCATTGTGCCTCTTCATGTTGTGGGTGTTTTTGAGGATACTTTGACATATGAAGAGGTTCCGATTCAGATTTTAGATAGGCGTGTGAAGAAATTGAGAAATAAAGAGGTGGCTTCTGTTAAGGTGTTTTGGAGGAATCAACAAGTTGAAAGTGCTACTTAAAGGGCCGAAGCAGATATGAAAAAGTGGTACCCTAAAATTTCCACTCCACTCAAGCCTAAGGTATTAATCTAAGTCCTTCATTTGATCACAAGACTTAAGTTCAGCCCCATTTCATTGCATAAGTTCATGTTTAAATTGACAAGTTCATGATGATTTTACAATTATGATAAAGTTTTTGAAATAATGTTTACGTTCATTGTGGTATCTCCATGTGGGATCTAAAATTATCATGTTTGTGCATCTCATATATGTCTCTTTAATATTCAGGGACGAATGTTCCCAACGGGAAGATATTGAAACGATCCCAAAAATATGCCTCAAAAGTGCCCAAAGTTGTATTTTCCATATATCTCAAAATCTATACGTGATATCAAAAATTCGACTTCATATTCTTGTTTGGGAGATCAAAATTAGGTCAAAAGGGGTCTAACCCGATTTTTGAGTAACCGTATAAAAATTCAAAATCCCCAAAAATACAAATTCAAGAGAGCTTTTTGTGCCCCTGGTGCGATACGCCAAGGGTGCGCACTAGTGTAAAAATTTTGTTAGTTTTTGACTCCAGTCCAAGACTTTTAAGTCCTAGTCGTAAGTGTTCCCAAACGTGAAAATGTCTATACTTAACCATTTTTCATCCTTATATCATTCTAAACATTCCCTATACTCATTCAAATACTTAGCTCAAGTCTGAAAACCCTCGCTAGATCTAAGGATTTCCTGCTAAGCTTCAAGTCTCCATCTCCAATCTTCATCAAGTTCATCATGAAAGCGAAGGTATGTGGGTTTCTTTCGTAGGTTCCTTTCACCTATGATACCAAGATTCTTTTTTCTAATTTGTATTATTTAAAGTTGATTTACAATTGGGTCTATGTTATTATGAAAATCACTACACACTATGTTAAAGCTCTTGAAATTGTGACTGTTTTGATATGTTTTTGAGTTATGAAACCAAGGTCTATTTTAAGACTTGGGGAAAGGTTTGATGTAATTTGATTGAGGGTGTTACCAAGTACCTATTGAAGGTTTTAAATTGAATTTTCTAGCATGATTTCACTCTTGAATTGCATGGTTTTACAGTGGCACTACATATTCTCTAAATGTTTGATAAAATATTTGGTTATGGTTTCTTGAGGAATTAAATATCCAATGAATGTCTTATGTGTTGAATGACTATATGGTGATGGTATGATAATGATATGATAATGAAATGCATGCATGTATATGGTGCTCTCTATGTAGTGTTGGAATGTGACCATGCCCTACTGGGGGGTTGTGCGCCTGGTAACCTTGTTGGGGCTTTGTACCCATCAAGATATTGGGGGATTTATACTTTGGCACCAAGGGTGGTAGGGTATGGCGATCCACCAACATTGTTGAGGGTTTGTACCCATTAACCTACAGGGTGTTTGTACTCCGACACCAAGGGTGGTAGGGTGCTATGATCCACCAACCTATTGATGAGGTTTGTATCTCAATCACCAAGGTTGGTTAGGTGTGACAATCCAACAATAATTAATGGTCTCTTCTTAAACATGTGTTATATTATATGTAAGCATGTTTTACTTAAACATTAATCATATATGCCATATTGCTACTATGTTATCTATTGCTTGTCTCATTGTATTTTGATTAAGATGTCTTTTTATTGTTGCATTGAATCCTACATACTTAGTATATTCAAATGTACTAATGCATACTCTATACCTACATGATATCACCATCTAGGAAGTGGTGCACCACTTGATCATCATCCTCCTCCACATGGCTATTACAACTTCTATCAAGCTTGTTCGTGAGTCCTCCATTCTGGGGACATTACTTATGATCTCTTACTATGTATTAAGACCTTCTCTCTTTGACTTATGTATTTATAATTAGGGTGAGCCAGTTGCTTTGTCTTATCCCCCGCTCTTATCTATGTAGTAGAGGTGTTGTTGGACATGCTATGTATCTATCCTATGATCTTTGACTTTATCAACACTTGTTGTTCATGATATGGAAGTGTTCCCTTAGCCCTGATTGTTCTAATTTACTACTTATTATTGTATTCTATTATTTCCACAACTAAGGATGAGTAATGATATGATACGAGGCTTGTTTGGGTTTCCTTTAGTCTCCCCATTCATCGGTCATGTCTAGGCCCTAGGCTTAGGTCATGACAAAGGTTGTATCAGAGCACTAGGTTGTTATATCCTTAGAGTCCAACACACTATGTTGATTATAGTCTTATTCATAGTTGTGTTGTGCACCATAAATATGAGTAGGGGGCTATGAAACATTCTAGGAGACGTTTCCCTTCTTTGTGTTCTAAGTCATTCTATAGAGTTGAAGTAATCTTTTCCCCTAATAGTTGTTCTTTTCTATGCTAGACGATGCCTAATATAAGGGGACGATGAGCCGGCAAGCCCAAGGAACAATCGGCTAATGGAGAGATTAGGCATGCTCTTACCTTGCTTGCACAAGTGGTGGCTAATCAAGCCAACCAAGGGGCCCAAGGCTCTCATGCTTCTACATCGACCTCTAGGGTAAGAGACATCATGAGAATGAATCCACCAGAACTCCATAGGTCAAAGGTGATTGAGGACCCCCATGAGTTCATTGATGAGGACTACAAAATTTTTTCCATCATAGGTGTGAGGCCGGAGGATAATATAGAGTTAGCAGTCTACTAACCCAAGGGGATAGCACAAATATGGTACAACCAATGGAATGAGGAAAAGGGAGTCAATTATGTGGTGCTTTCGGAGGAGTTCAAGGTGGCCTTCCTTTATTGGCTCTTCCCCCTTGATTATAGGGAAGATAAATTGGTGGAATTTAGGAATTTGAGACAAGGGTCTATAAGTGTGAGGGAGTATGCCCTCAAGTTTACCCAACTTTCAAAATATGCTCAACATTTGGTGGCTGACTCAAGATCTAGGATGAACAAGTTTATGATGGTTGTGCCTGACTTGGTTAGTGAAGAGTCTCGGTTCACCATGTTGATTAATGACATGGAGCTATAATGTTTGATGAACTTTGCCGAGCAAATGGAAGGGGAGAAGTTGACTAAGAGGAGGGGTCATGAGGCAAAGAGGGCTCATTTCGTGGGTAAGTTCCAAAAGGGTGTTCGAATCCACCAAGGCCAAGGGTCCTCTCATGCTTCTAATAGGGGATTTGCCAGTGATTTCCTAAGGCCCCAAGGTGTTGGTGTCATGGTTCCTAATGAGGTGTGTCCTAGGTGTGGTAAGAGGCATAGGGGTCCTTGCTTGAATGATACTATTGCATATTTTGGTTGTGGGCAAGTGGGTCACAATAAGGTGGCTTGCCCCCGAGAAAAGAGGTTTGTCCACAAGGTGCTAAAGCAATTCCTTTGGGAAGAGGTGGCTGACAAGATGTTTCGTCAAGGCATAACTGATTTTTGCATGGGAGGCAAGGGGTTGATGACTTTGATATGTATGCACTGATTGATCCAGGTGCCGCTCTTTCTTTTGTTACCACCTTTGTTGCCCAAAAGTTCTATGTTGACCTTAAGTTGTTGGATGAGTCATATAAGGTGTCTACTCCTATCGGACATCAATTATTGCTAGAAACGTTTATAGAAGTTGTCCTATTTGCATTTTGCATAAAATCTTGCCCTGTGATCTTGTTGAGTTAAACATGGTTGATTTTGATATTATTCTTTGGACGGATTGGTTGCATGCATACTATGCATATATTGATTGTAGAACTCATTGGTTCAAATTCTAGTTTTCAAAGGAACCTGTCCTTGAGTGGGAAAGTCAAGTTGTGGTGGTCAAGGGTAGATTTGTCTCTTGCTTTAAATCCCATATGTTGATCTCTAAGCGTTGTCTTTACCATCTTATGAGAGTTAGGGATATAGAGTCTACAGTCCTTCCCATAGAGTCGGTTCTAGTTGTAAATGAGTTTCTTGATATCTTCCCAAATGACTTTACTGATATTCCTCCAGAAAGGGAAATAGACTTTGGCATAGACCTCCTCCCAGTTACTCAACCCATTTCTATTCCCCCTTACCGTATGGCATCACAGAAGTTAAAGGAAATAAAGGAACAATTGAGGGACTTATTATAGAAGGGATTTATTAGGCCTAGCCAATCACCTTGGGGTACCCCAGTGTTGTTTGTGAAAAAGAAGGATAGGTCCCATAGGATGCGTATTGACAACCGGCAACTCAACAGGCTCACCATCAATAATAGGTATCCTCTTCTAACGATTGATGATTTGCTTGACCAATTGCAAGAAGCTAGCCATTTCTCTACGATTGATCTTCAGTCTAGGTATAATCAAGTGAAAGTGACGAAGTGTGATATTCCCAAGATGGCCTATAATAATCCAAACGATAGAGAGATTGCTCTAAGGTTGAGAGAAGTCGACTAGTGTGCTAAGTTGATTGACTAGAAAGAGAGCACTATTACTCATATAAATCGTACATTTGAATTAGCTCTAGATGTATCCCGACACTCTTATTCAAAACTTGCTCCTAATGTTACTCATGAGAGAGCAACCTACATCTCTAAAGAGTTTAACGTTACAACCTAAGAGTGAGATGTATGGTCTTATACACTCTGAGTAGATTTAAATTATCCTAGAGTTAGAAGGATGATGATGGAAAAAAAGGGACGAGGGATCAAGAGTGATGGCTGATTGAGGCTTGTAGTTAGAGTTATGTACACATATTACATAAGTAATGGAGATGAGTTGATTTCCCTACGTTTGATGAATGAGTGGGGAGTACCGTATGATGGTCATGATGAGGTATAAAGAGAGAGAAGGTTAGTGCCAGAATGTGTTAGAGCATGTTCAAACTAGAAGGAAGTGTATGTTGATGTGTTGTAGTATTCATACTATTGAGGGTGAAGTGTAGATCTTTAATAGGGGAAAGAGTGTTTTTAGTGTGATAGATCTAATTAGTCTTATGATTTTATGTGAGAGTTCATGAGATTCATAGAGTTATAAGGTTAGCAAAATTAGGAGATATAGTGATTGGGTGAGTGGTACATGAGTTGTGAAGAGGGGATGTGTTGATTGATTACTCGCTATGAGATCTTAGTAGGATTATGTTCCCTAAATTTTTACGTAGTAGTTGTAAATTAGCATTAGAGAGGTGTGTGATAGATGCACACGTTAGTACTAGACCGTAAGCTTGAATTTTGAGGAGTAGCATTAAAGAGGAGATAGCATGATGATAGTGATAGTTCTTGTTAGAGATTTGACCTAAAAGTCTTACTGTAGTGCGTATTCAATGATTAAGATGTTAACTAGCAAGGATCATGCTGCTAGGAGTAGAGTAGAGGTACCCCTTAAATGAAGATAGTAAATTAAGGGAGAAGCACTAGAAAAGAGGAGGCTTAGGAGGCTTAAGATATGTAACCATGATTGGGTACGGATGGGAGAGGCTCTTAATTATGACTGCTACGAGAATTGGATAGTATATTTGAGTTGTTGATGTAGAGTAGGTTGATGATAGTAATCTTTCTCATCACGAGCAGCTAAGACGATTTTGGGCTTATGGATAGATGATGATGATTTTTCCATGGTAGGTTAAGCCTTGTACAAATGAGTTTCTGAAAGCACAAAAGTTGAGTGTTAGTAGGTAAAAGAAGATATTAGATTGTAATGATTATGAAAAGTGATTATATGCTCTATTAAGAGCAACAAATAGAGAGAGAGAGAGAGAGAGAGAGAGTTCCATGGAGACATGAGGAAGCTAAGAGTAATATTATTGAAAGGAGTCTGTGTGGCTAGTTATATGTATGTGACTATATCATAACAGACTAGTTGAAGATATATATTCTTGCGGATAGTGATTCCTTGTCCATGTAGAGGTATATGCTTATAGCTTAGTAGAGGAAATTGATTCACAAATTTAGAGAGAGGACCTTGAGAGCTAAGGAGGAAATAATGATGTGAGAAATCAAAGTGGATCTTGAGTTTTTGATTGTGATAGGCTGATCAAGATGAGGTATCAATTATTTTCCATTTCATATAGCCTATATAATTTAGTTGAGGTAACATTTTATTCCCTTCTAGTGTATGACTATTGTACCTATGGCCTAGTCCCATACACGTCATGTTGATTCCTATTCATACTGAGTTGTGAGGATGAGAAGTGATGAATCCATTCATTAATCTTGATCTTACCCCATGAATTCAAGAGTTTCCAGTCCTGTGTTAAAGGAGATATAATGTCACGACCCAACCCAGGGGCCGTGAATGGTGCCGATAGGACACCGAGATAACCACTTATACTGAATCTTTACTT
>JAOTQJ010026926.1:0-16328 GCA_025642045.1 Solanum sejunctum | reverse complement strand
CTCACCCTCACTAGTCAAGATAGAAAATAAAGAAGAGTGTCCCATTACATAATAAAGGAACATATACCAAGGTCCCCAAAGTGGAGGACTCACCAACTAGCTTGAGTAGTACTGAACTAGACACGTAAAGGAGGAGGAGGATCAACTTGGTCTTTGATCCCTACATGGTGATATCATGTAGGCATAAAGTATGTATTAGTACATTTGAATATACTAAGTATGAAGGATGCAATGCAAACAAGAATTATGCATCATAATCAAAATGCATAATAATAGGCAATAGGTATACTATAGTAATATGACGTGTATGTTCAATGCATAAGTAAAACATATTTCAAAAACTCATGCTCATATAGAATATCATATATATAGAAGAATCCAAGCTAGATTTCCAAATGTACAATCCTTTGGTAGGTTAGTGGTGATGTTGGCCTATCACTTAGGTGGATGAGTACGAACCCCCATCTAGGTTGTTGATAATGCCGCCCCATCACCATGGTGGAGAAGTACAAACCCTTCCCTAGGTTGATGAGTACAAGACCCTATCTAGGTTAGTGATGATTCCGCCCTATCACCAGGTAGAGAAGTATAAACCTTCCCTAGGTTGATGAGTAAAAACCCTAATCTAGATTATCCGAGTTCTTAGTCCCCCCAAATTGGGCATGGTCTAATGCAATACTTTATATAGAATATATCATAAACATAAGCTCATTTCTTCATCATATTGGCATTCATATCATATCTCATGCTTTGGACCTTCAATTCCTCAAGAAACCACATTCGAACATTTTATCAAATAGTTAGAGGGTGTGTAATGCTAGTATAAAACCATGAATTATAAAGATGAAATGATGCAAGAAAATTAATTGTAAAACCATCAATTAACACCTTGCAACACCCTCAAGCAATATACATCAAAAATTCTCTTCAAATCTTATAATAAATCAGAAATTTATAGCTCAAAAAATAGCAAAACAGTCACAATTTATGATAGCTTTAACATAATATGCAGTGAATTTCATAATAAGCAAGACCCATTTGTAAATCAACTTTAAATCATGCAATTTGAGTAAAAGGAGGCTTGGTATCATGGATGAAAGGAACCCACAAAAAACACCCACATACCTTAGTTTAGAGATGAACTTAGTGAAGATTGGAGATGAAGACTTGAAGCTTGAAGAAGATCCTTGAAGGAGAACCTTAGCTTGGGATGAGGGTTTGGGACTTGAGTTTAGGGAGTGAAAATATGACTAAGTGTTTGAGTGAGTATTGGGAATATTTAGGATGATATGCGGGTGAAATTTAGTTAAGTATAGGTAAAAACACATATGGGAACCATTTGGCCCAAGAACCAAAGCCTTGGAACTGAAAAACAGAAAATGCCCAAATAACACTGGGGCACGTCGGGCCCCAAATGCAGAAACCATTCTAGAAATTGCATTCTTGAATTTTCATAATTGATAATTCTTCGCTCTTAAATTGGGATTAGACCCTTTTTCCCCTAATTTTGACCCCTTGAACAAGAATATAAAGTCAGATTTTCAAAATAACAAACAGGATTTTGAGACATATAGAAATTAAAATTTTGGGCATTCCGAGGTACATTTTTGGGAACTTTTTGAGGTCGTTTCAATATCTCCCCCTTGGGAACATTCATCCTTGAATATAAAAGAAACGTACATGACAAGCATAATCATGGACAAAACAGCCCCAATAACCCATTTTCAAAATCTCAGCATAAGTATAAAATCATTATAAATTTGCCAACTTAACATGAATGTATATGAATGGCATAGGGACTGAAACGTAAGACTTGGAATCATAGAAAGAGACTTAACATCTTATCATAAGATTAAATAGAATGAAAGAGGTACAGATATTGCTTCTTCATGCCCGCACTGGCTCCCCGAGAGACACTTACAAATGGACAACTCCACCAACAGGGCCTTGACAAACACCATATCAATATTATCCAACTTCTTCACTCATCCATCCACATATCCACCAGGAACTTCTCCTAAGTAAACTTATCCTCCACATCACCCATAATTTCAAAAAGTTCTATAGCACTAGAGTCACCAATGCATCCCCTCAACCTAGAAGCATAACAAATCGGATAAACCATAATCATATCCCTAGGCAAATCCCATCCATATGCAACCTTACCAACTTCTTCTACACTCTAAAAGGACCTCACAACCATAACCATTTGTCAACCTTAATCACACCTATTCCACTTGTTGCCATGAGCGACCATCTCCCCCATAGGAGAAAACCTTCACTTTACCAAATTTTTACCTAAAACTTTCAACTCTAATAAGGCAGAATCAAGGCCTTGCATAAACTAGACCTCTTACCTTAAGAAGATTTGGAACCATCAAGAACACCATACTACCATTCTCAACTTCCTTCAAGCTATGCCCTATTTAGCCAACCTATAGACCCCACTAGTCACCTCTTTACCACCATTACCACAACACTAGACTACCCATAGGCACCCTTCTTAGAGCACCAACCACAACACTGGCCTTAAATGGGAAAAAAAATGCACATTCATTTCTTAATCCTTAAAGAACACCTACAATGCACATATATCATATCTAGCAAACAACCTAAAATGACCCCAAAAAGTAACCAAAATGTGGGCCAGAATGCTCAAAATTCATTTGTTATTTTAAAAATCTGACGTTATATTCTTGTTCATGGGGTCAAAATTAGGGGTGAAGGGTCTAACCCCGATTGAAGAGCGAAGAATTAGCAATAACGAAAATTCAAGAATGCAATTTCTAGATTCATTTTCTCATCTGGGGAGTGACGCGCCCCAGTATTATTTTGTGTATTTTTTGTTTTTCGGGTCCAAGGCTTTGGGTCTTGGGCCCAAGGGTTCCCATACGTATTTTTACCAATACTTAACCAAATTGAACCCTCATATTATCCTAAACATTTCCCAATACTCACTCAAACACTTAGTCATATTTTCACTCTCCAAACTCAAGTCCCAAACCCTCATCCCAAGCAAAGTTCCCCTTCAAGGATCTTCATCAAGCTTTAAGTCTCCATCTCCAATCTTCGCCAAGTTCATCTCTAAACTAAGATATGTGGATTTCTTTCATAGGTTCTTTTCACCCATGATGCCCAAGCCTCCGTTTACTCAAATTGCATAATTTAAAGTTGGCTTACAAATGGGTCTTACTTATTATGAAATTCACTGCACACTATGTTAAAGCTATGAGAAATTGTGACTGTTTTGCTATGCTTTGAGCTATAAATCATTGATCTATTGCAAGATTTGAGGAGGGGTTTTGATATATGTTGCTTGAGGGTGTTGAAAGGTGTTGATTGATGATTTTACAATAAATTTTCTTGCATGATTTCATCTCGATAATTCATTGTTTTATACTAGCATTACACACCCTCTAAGTGTTTGATAAAATGTATGGATGTGGTTTCTTGATAAGTTGAAGGTCCAAATCATAAGATATGATATGAATGACTATATGATCAAGAAATGAGATTATGTATATGATATATTCTATATAATGTGTTGCACTAGACCATGCCCAATTCGGGGGGACTAAGAACCCGGATAACCTAGATGTGGGTTTGTACTCATCAACCTAGGGAAGGGTTTGTCATGCTCCACCTGGTGATGAGGCAGTATCATCACTAACCTAGATGGCATTTGTACTCATCAACCTAGGGAAGGGTTTGTACTTCTCTACCATAGTGATTGGGCGGCATTATCACCAACCGAGATGGGTGTTCCTACTCATCCACCTAAGTGATGGGGCGGCATCATCACTAACCTACCAAAGGGTTGCATATTTAGAAATCTATCTTGGTCTCTTCTACACATATGATATTCTATATAAGCTTGAGTTTCTCAAGCATGTTTTACTTATGCATTGAACATACATGCCATATCGTTATAGTATACCTATTGCCTATTGTTATGAATTTGATTATGATGCTTAATTCTTATTTGTATTGCATCTTATATACTTAGCATATTCAAACGTACTAACGAATATGCTATGCCTACATGGTATCACTATGTAGGGATCGAAGCCCAAGTTGATCATCCTCATACTCCATATAGCTAGTTCGGTACTACTCAAGCTAGTTGGTAAGTACTCCACTTTGGGGACCTTAGTATATGTTCCTCTTATTATGTAATGAGACACTCTTCTTTATTCTCTATCTTGACTTAGGAGGGTAAGCCCGTTTTCTTTGTCTTGGCCCCTTTTATTATCTATGTAGTAAAGGTATTGTTGGACATGTTATGTATCTATGATATAAGCCTTGACTCTTTTGTGTCTTGATTATGATATTACGCAAGGTTATACCCTTAGTCCCCTTGCCCTTGTTTTCTAAAATTTTATATGTTACTTAAGTATTTATCTCTCTCTCTTAGTCCCAATTCTCCTTGTTTATATCTCTTCGGTTGTTTCACATTGCTTCTACAACCAAGGATATGTAATAATATCCTATGAGGCTTATTTCGGGTCCCTTCGTGTTCCCCATCCACCGATCACGTCGAGCCCCTAAGCTTGGGTCATGACAATGTTTCTTATTTAGATCACGATTCTTTACCATAACCTTATTTAGATACCTATTGTCAATGCACTTAAGTAGAGTCCTATCTTTCTTCTTAGTAAACAGAAGAGGAACACCCTAAGGAAATATACTTGGCAGAATAAAACTATAATCTAAAAGTCCTTATATTTGAACACAAAGTTATTTATGCTCTCTAGGAGCCATCTGATAAGGAGAAATAAAATTGGGCTTAGTATTTGACTCAAAATCTATGGAAGCATCCACATCCCTCTCTAAGGGTAGCCTAATATCTACTGATCTTGGTATGGTCTAACACCCTCTTCAGCATTTGGCTGACCATTAGGGGTTATATGCTCAAAAAAGGGGAGATAGAGGTTGCACAAGTTACACTAGCGATATTAAAAAGGGTACTAGTGCCTGTTGTGCACCCGTAAGAGCTACAAGTAACTATGCAATGGTTGCATAGACTATAGGTCTTATGATAGGGGCAACTGGGTACGGTACTTCTGTGGGTCTCTCTGGCTATAGAGGAATAAAGGCATCCAGATGCTCCTCAACATGTATTGGGGAAGGCTCCTGATATGCAGAAAATACTGCATCCCTGGTTGTACCTAAATTTTAACACTTACAAGCCATAATTGTAAGAGAATGAACCAAGTAAGATTCCAGAAGATTGATGATACAACTGCATTAAATGATACAACCACAAAAGAATTTCCTAACACATCCTATAGCTTCTTGAATACAAGTTACGAATGTCTCCATGCCCATCCGTAAAACTCTACTAGATGGTAGCTCTGTATAAGTAAGACCAAAGAATATAGGGCTTTGATTCTAACATATCATGACGAAAGTTTAAGAATAATTATGGAATCTACCTTAACCCCTGATAGGCAAGCCTAAACTTTGTCCAAAATAGCTAGTAATAGGTGTAAGGAAAACAATGGAACCCAATAGACATCAACTGAAAGCTAATCAGAAAGAACAAGAATTGATACGAGATATCTATCATGAACTGAAGTTAGGGCCTAGCTGTGACACCAAAAGGTACCCTATCCTAGCCTTTATTTTATATCATAAGCATACATAAGGTAAAGTAATTCATAAGAGAGTAAGTAAGCAAAACATATCAATGTCAAAGTAATAATTTCCCTCAGGGGAATTATAACATCATAATGTCCAAAATATGCCTCTTTATCATAGATCATTGCAGGGTCTAGAATATGCTACTACCTCACCCTTAAGATAGAATAACAAATGAAATCACAAAGTCTCAACATAGTTAAGTATAACATATCCCCGAAGCATGAGAACTCACCAACAATCTTCAAAGCACAAATCCAACTCTAGCAATGAAATAGAGGAATAGTCTCATCGTTGCCCGTCCCTACATGATTAGATTATCGTTGTCCATCCCTACATGGTTAGATTATCTAGAGAAAGAAGTATGCAGTAGTACATAGAATATACTAAGTATATAGGTATTTCATGTAGCAAGGAACATCATAACATAATATTAATATGCATAATTATCATCAATAGAATAAGGACAAGATATAAATGATCAATGCATGTTTAAAACTATGAATAGAATCATCATAAAACCTTTCATAGCCTGGTATACATATGTGGAAATAAGATCACAACCAACAATAAGACCATAAAGACTATTACATGGAATCCTGATGTTGTTCCCTTTATATAGAATAGAAAAGGAGTCTACTTTGCTAAGGTACACTCAACCCTACCCTTTAGGCTTAACCCTAGAAGGGTGAGTGCGACATGAACATAAAGATCTCATCCTTTAGGCTTAAAGCTAGAACAGTGAGTATCACATGAAGATAATGCTACATGTATCCATTAGCTAGCCTTATAGGCACATAACCATAAACCTATGACGACACGAAGTTATAAGACTTGAGGATTTATAAAAGAAACCTTTAGGATAGTTTCCTTTACACAAGCTTATTTGGTGCTAAATCAAATCCCATGGAATACATAATTATTATTTACATAGCTTTCAACATAATTAATACTTTTATCAAAATCATACTTTCACTGCTTGTAAAATAGGCATCATAAAGTCATGAAAATGTCTTACATCATAAGAATAGGTCATTTACACAACTTTGCATATAGTGTGGGTATACTCCCGATCTTATCATCATTTCATCAACATTAAGGGTCTTAGATCACCCTCATCATTATCATAAAATCATACTTTCATACTTAGGACCATATTCATGAAATCATAGCTTTTGTAAGGACCCTCTAGATTATTTCTGCAATTATTATGCTGATTTGAGCACACATATAGTAACTTCGAACCTCTTATAACATATTGGGACCTGTTGGGATGGTTGTGGGTTGAATTGGTTGTGAATTATATGAACTTTCAAGTTAACAAGAAGTGATCAAAGTAAAAATGAGATTTCTGATAAAGTCCTAGCAAACAGCCTTGGAATAAAATTCTAACGGTTCCATTAGTTCTAGAACTGCAAATTAGGCTAGAAGAGTGGTTGGT
Source organism: Solanum sejunctum (assembly GCA_025642045.1). Taxonomy (NCBI): domain Eukaryota; kingdom Viridiplantae; phylum Streptophyta; class Magnoliopsida; order Solanales; family Solanaceae; genus Solanum; species Solanum sejunctum. Next base: position 9,247 of record JAOTQJ010026926.1, on the reverse strand, counting down.
TCGAGGGTTGAGGATCCTAGGGTGAATTTAAGTAAAAAGTTGTGAAATCAATTAAATTAGAAGCTAAAAAGTACTTTTCTATAAAAGTTTAGCAAAAGATGCTTAGAACAGAAATCTGATGGCGGGGTCAGTTCCAAAACATCAAAAACAACCTAAAATAACCCTTAATTGGATGGTGGGTACCTCCGAATATATTTTGACCACCTCAATTCTTTTAACTAAATTAGCTGCAAAGAAGTGGACCCTTATTTTTCTATACAATGCTCCATCGTACATTTCAACCATACTGTTAGATCCAAAACGTTGAAATCCACATAGTTATAGTTTTATTTTTTGCACAAAATGGGCACTGAATGGCTAGAGAATGCCCCAAGAAAGCTTGTGTAAAACGGACAACACAACATTCATTGTGATTGCACACTAATTTTGTGGAGGGCATGGCGCGTCCGTGTCGCCTAGCACGCCAAAGGTGCACGTTCATGGCACCATGGATTCGTTCGCGGTAGCATAGCACCTGCCAAGCTCCACATTCATGCCTTGCTTGTTAAATTTGTGGAGGCCTTTGTGTGGGCGGTGGCCAGCCTATCTAAGGCTGGTCGCGGGCTATTGAAAGACAAAACTTTATCCCTTTATAATTTTTTATCTGGGACTCCGATTTTAGCTATTCAAAAGGCTACTAACTTAAATTTTCACAAGGAATGCTATAGTGGTGGCAGATTCTTGTTTCAATGCATATTTTGATGCAAAAATGCTATTTTAATTGGTTATGCTTTCAAAAATGTGTGAAAACTTCACATTGCAATATCTCGATCAATTCTTGATGAAATTAAGTAAAAATTTAAGTCGAAATTATTCTACTTTTTGGGAAGAATGCTAGCTTATATTTGTATTATGAAAATTTGGTTATATTCCTAAATAATTTGGTCAAGAGCGTTTTGAAAAAAATGGTCCTTGGTAAAGAATATAACCTATTTTTTTAGCCATTTCTCGGCCTTCTGGGACCCATTTTGTGCTAAATCTCTAGTTATAGACTCGAGGTGACATGGAGATCTTTTGGCAGGGATTTATTTAGGATTCTAGGCATGAGCCCTATTTTCCCCATTTTAGGCACAATTGATATCATTTCATCCTTTTCCAAGATATTACAACCGATTTGACCATGCTAACCTTGTGGATGGTATTTTGACAGCTAAGTAGAGTTGGGAAGTGATAAGGAAGGGAAAAGCTTGGGTGGATTGACTTAGGAAATGAGGAATCATCCACCAAGTAGGTTAGGCTTCTTTAAACCTCAGACTAAGTTGAAATACATTCATGTTTAACCTAGAATGGGTAAAAAGGTGGTGTTTATGGGTTGAGTTATGATATATATGTATGAGATGTGGCTAGTTGTGCTCTTTATGTGTAGTATATGATTTTGTGGGTTGTACCCCCTATTTTTTAGATGACTATATTAGTTGTATCTTTGATCATACTTAGATTCTGGCGTTGTTGACTATATGATGGCCTGTTAAAGGTCGAATATGGGTTGATGTCATAAGATGGGTATATAGTCTAACTGAACCCTTATTTGTACGAGTGTGTAGCCTGATGCTATTGAGATATGTCGGCTATGAGACTGGTTATTGATTATATGTCGTGCTATGACTTAATTCTGGTATAAATATGACTCTGTTAGGCTTAATTGTTGTAGACACTTTTGATATCACTATAGGTACCCATACTTTACTTTGATCACCTATGTTGGCTGGACTGTGGCATACTCAGCTTTGTTGGGTATGATTCTACACTAATATGTGCCTTGTACACTATTATTAGTTATTATGTATTGTTTCTTCTTACCTACTCATTGTTTTCTAAGTAAGGTAATGATTATGCTTGGTGGGGTTATATGATTCTAGTGTTGAGGTATGGGATGACTTTAGAGGTTCAAATTTGGATAGACTAGTGAGTGGATGACTATTCCTATGCTTTGAGACCTAGATGACGCTCCCTATGGTCTGTAGTCTCGGGTGGCCAGGTTTGAGTGTATGAGACCTAGAGGATTCCTATGAGGGATTCATCCCACTATTACATATATATTGAGGCACCAAGGTCTAATTTCACAGGCTAACATAATGCAACACTTTCGGTTGAGGACTCGACTGATATATGATAATTTGGGTTGAGGACTTGGTTGATTATGCAAGGATCTACACACCTATGCACACCCTGATTTTGCATTCATGTACCCTCTAGGCTTGTAGGAGCTCAAGGGATGCTTAGGCCTAGATATTAGGGCCTTATACCTGCGTACAACTAACGCTTGATCATGTGATATTAAGAGTTAGGTTCCATTGTGATTCTGTCAGCTAGATTATGTACTGGTACCTTCTGGGCTTAGCGGGGCCTAGTTATTGTGTAGGTATAGATTTAGGCTCTTGCACATGTATACAATACTATGTCTCAATTTGGTGACAGTTGTGGCATGGGCCTACTCGATTTTTGTCAGTCAGTATTGTTGCACATCACGGATTCATTCTGTTAGAGATCAGTGGTTCATCAAACATGCTTATTCTTTGCCCTCAGTTTAGATTTTCTAGTTTTATAATAGTTTCTATATTTGGTCATACTATATTTACTGTATTTCACTCAGTTAGTTGATAATGCCTACTGAGTACCTTTTCAGGTGCTCACCTCTATGTTTTTATATCTTCTCATAGTGCGTGGCCAGGTTTTAGCCGAGCTAGCTAATGGTTTTGGGTTCGTGAGAGTAAAAGATACACTTGGTGAGCGCTGGCAGCTCTAGTTACTTCACAGTGTCCTTCCTTTTGATGGCTATCTTTTGTATCCAGACATTGGCCTTGTACAGTATAGTGGCTTGTATTTGTAGGAGTATTCCTAGTTATGCATCTTATGACTACTGTTATATACAAATATTAGCGCGCGTTTGTATCTATTATAACTCTGTACAGTTAACTTTCAGGTTCTTGGTAGATTGTGTTGTTTATGTCATTGTATCTATTATATTTGTGACTAATGATCTAGGATATGTACCTTGGGGTTGGGTAATTGGCTTTTCTGTAGGTGGGATCTAACAGGCACCATTATGACCAAGATCTGGTCATGTAAATTGGTATGCTTAAGGTTTACTAGTCTCATCTATACAAAACTACTGTCTAGTAATCCTATGTATAGGTGCAGAGTGGTCTGTGACTTATCTCTAGGAGGTGATGGGACATTTGGGAAACATTTTATGCTGTTGATTCTTGTTGTGCAATATTGTCAATGGTCCTATGATTTTTAAGAATTTGACTTCATTTATGTTTTGCAGCTATAGCGCATGGAGGATGAACTCAGGGTTGAGGTAAGGATACATCATCAGTCCCAAATAGGGAGCATCCTTTGGAGCCCATCAAGTAGAGATCGAGTGTCGCAGCCCTATTGTAGCCAGAGGCTCTAGCTCCCTTAGTTGACTTTGAGTTAGACTAGAGGTGCAAGCAGCTATTGGACAATTCATAATAGCACTTGAGCCCTACAATGGGAAGCAACCCTAGCCCTAGCTCATCTAGCTCAGGTACCAGCTGAGCCTGCCACTCTAGAGGTCCCAATGCAGCTAGAAGAACCCATACTATTTCAAGATAAGTAGTTACTTAGGTACTCTCTAAGGCTGACCTCGCTGAGGTTTTGGGAGCTATAAAAGAAGATGTGTAGGAGTTCTTGATAGCGTGTATGGAGCAGCTATAGGCATTGAGACTATTGGAGTCTTGGGGTATGGAGTTTACTTCTTATCAGCAAGATAGAACCACAAGATAGTGGTGGTGGACTTATAAAGACACTAGATAAGTATATATCGTGCCACTGACTTAGGCAAAGTTTATGGAGGACTTTATGACCAGGTTAGTGCCCAGGAGTTTTAGTAATTGACATTGAGGTTAGTTTGTGCAATTGAGTAGGGGCAAATGATAGTGTCTTGGTATGAGGTCAAATTCCAGGAGCTCTCGATATGCTACAACATATTGCCTATCAAGAAGGATCTAATTCATTACATTATGTAGGGATTGAGACAACAATTAAGGATTGCTACACATACACTAATGACATCAAGTCGGTCCTTTGTTGATATTAGTGATCATGTCTGTTCTCTAGAGCAGATTAGTTATGAGACCCAAGGGGGTAACGACAAATGTATTTGGCGGGAGGTAGAGTTCAGTAATTGCTAGTCAGGTCGTCGGGTGCCAGATGACAGGCCTCCTAGAAGGGATCAGCAAGGTTAGACCAGTCTACTATTCCAAGCATCATTACAGGCTTTTGAGGATAATGATTAGAGCCCTAGGACTTCTAGTGGGGGTGATTTCTCTTACCCTACCAGGTGTATACAGAGGGAGAGCAATATTACTTTATCAGAGCCAGTTGGTTCATCTTTTGCAGATAGTCAGACTTTAAAGCCACTGGACAGGGCAGTATTATCGTGATGATAAAGGCAGGGTTAGTTTAGGTTGTTTTAGATATAGGGCTCCAGATCATTGGTTCAGAGACTATCCAGAGTAGAGGGAAACACTTGCCACCCTACATCCCACTAGATCAGTTCCCTTACCAGGCGGCAGAGGCAGGGTTCAGCATCAAGGTCATAGGGATGACCAGCATAGAGACTAGGCGTACTAACAGAGCCTCTAGTAAGTTTCAAGAAGCCTTATTAGAGGTGGTAGAGCTGGGGGCAGATATGATGCTCGAGGTGGAGGCCGTCATGGATACTTTTATACTACTCCAGCATGAGTAGAGGTTAAGTCTTCCAACAAGTCCATCAAAAGTATAATTACTATATGCCAGTAGCCAACCTCAGCATTGTTTGACCCAAATTCCACACTTTCATATGTATTGGTATACTATGTTTCTCTCTTGGGGGTTACTCCCGAGTATCTTTCATCCTGGGTTTGTGTATTGATGACTAGTGGTGTATTCACTTATGGCAGATTGAATATGCAAAGGTTTTATAGTTACTCTTCAAAGATTTGATACTTGGGCTGATTTGATGCTCCTTGATATGCTCGATTTTGATATTATTCTAGGTAGGGATTGGTTGGCCCGACATCTCAGGACCTAGTCCAGACCACTGCACTTACTAGGTCACATCCACAGTTCAAGCTTTAGGTTCTATCTTTCTCTCTTTCCATCAGAGTTAGGTTACTGGTTCATATACAATTGGGGGTTGAGACCTTTATCATCAGTTACTGATCTTTGTATCCCTACACTTATATACCCCATAGTTGTATTCAATTTAGGAATTGTTTATGGAAAAGTCATTTTGATTTCAACACTCGTAATTGGGATGTATTTGAAATAAAGGAAGATATAAACAACACTAAATCAAATGTGAATTCAGCCAAAATTATGGAAGAGCAAAAGTTCTTGAGGAAGCCTTTGCTTTGCACTTGAATATGAAGAACTCTAGCCTCTTCCTTGAGGGAGATTTGAGTGTAGAAATCTAATGTTTTCAATGGTTTATGGGATAATACGAGGTTATTAGGTTATATGGTAGGCTTAATGAAGTTGATTAAGGGTAAAAGGTCAAATAAAGCCTCTAGAGAAAGTCAAATAATCATCAAAATTGAAAAAATGACCTTTTGATGAGTTTGGGTAGCCAAAACGGTGATGTAGGGACCCCATCAATGAACCAGTCAATAGTAAGCCGAATGGGGAACTTGGGTCTCCCATTTTTATATATGTTATATATATGGCTCATTTTACGAAGTATGGACTACATATGATTATTTGATATGGTAATCACTGTATTAGTTGTAGCTACTATATTAGCTTAGTACTGGCACTATTCCACTATGAAAGGGCCTGGTAAAGGCTAGATGTGGGTTGATGTCGTGTACTACGCTTGACTCTTATATATATACATGTGTATCCTGATGCTACTGAGTCATGTTAGCTTGTGAGTTTGATTGTTGACTAAATGCTTTACTGTAGACTTGTTCTGGTGAAGATATGATGTTGATGGTCATATTTGTCCTTGATACTATTATACAGCTATGACTATCCATGTTTATTCGGAGCACTTTTGGCTGACTAGACTGTGGTATACTTATCTCTGGTTAGACATGATTTTGTAAGAGAGTGTTTCAATTAATTTTGAAACAAATCATTTGATAAAAGTTTTTTAAGTTTCAAAAGTAATAAATATTTTTGAAAAACTTATTTTCATTTAGTTTTATATTTTAGGTTCTTGAAGATGAATGTTTATTTGCAATATTCATCAACCTATTAATAATATTTTTATTAAAGAAACTGTTTTATGTTAAAGAAACTTTTAACCTATAAGTTGTGTTGTTTTTCTTAGAAAAGACATCACTTTAACAAGAAACAAAGAAACACATTTCCTTGAAAAACACTTGAGAGACATTAATTAAAAAGTGAAATCACCAATTCAAGAATAGAAGAGCAACATTCTTGAATGCTATTTGTTTTGTGGCTTAGTTGAATCTCGAAGATAGATCAAGTTGTCATTTGTTCTTCCATTTGATCGTGGGAGAGAATCCAACTATCTTCAAGAAACATATTAACATGCCTCTAAGCTAAGAAAATTCTTATTTAGAATTTCTTGTATTATCATCATTCTTGTTCTAACAATTTGAAGATAGTTGTCCCTATGGCATTCACATCTATATCTAATAATATTCCATTTTTGCATAATTCTAATTTTAAAATATTTAATGGAAAATACTTTCCTAGATGGCGTGGAAAGATGAAATTTTTTTTAAGACGATTAAAGTTGGTATATGTTCTTGAGGAACCTTTTCCTAAGGCTCCCAATTCTGAGGTAGCAAATAACGAGGCTGTTTTGATTAAAGAATAAATTTTCAAGTGGCAAGATGATGATTATTTATGTAAGAATTATACTCTTGGAGGAATGTCTAACAAATACTATGATCAATATTATATCAAGTACAAATTTGCCAAGGATATTTAGGCCAATCTTCAAGCCATCTATTTGGCAGAAGAGGCAAGTTCTAAGAAATTTATTATTTCAAATTAGATGGAGTTCAAAATGGTTGATGACAAGTCAATCACTAAATAAGTGCAAGAGTTTCAACTTATAGCTAATAAAATTGCTATATCTGGAATTACTCTTGATGAAAACTTTCATATTGGTGCTTTGTCTCAAAACTTCCTCCATCTCGGAAAGAATATAGAAGTAAACTCTTACACATGAAGGAAAATTTGACTTTTGAACAGCAGTTGCAAATTTAACAAGAGACACAATATCGTGACAATAATACTTTGAACGAACCCATTATGAAAGCTCATATTATTGAAGAAAAATCCACCAAGAAGGAACCTGGAAATAAGAAACTATCAAAGGTAAAGAAGAATGTGCATTTTAAGAATACTAATTCTAAATCAGATAAATATTATCATTGTCATAAAATTGGTCATTATGCACGTGATTGTAAAATTATTAAAGCTGAAAAGAAGGAAAAGCAAATTAAAATAAATAGAATGAACTCATGGCAATGGTCACAGAAGCTTTTGTAGTCGGAGATCAGGTGGAATGGTGGAAAGACACTGGTGCAACTCGTCATATATCAAGTGATTGAATACTTTCACTACCCGTGAATTAGTAGGGGACAATAAAATGTTATATATGGGAAACTCGTCCTCTGCTAAGATTGTGAGAAAAGGAACGATTGAATTGAAATTCACTTCTGGGAAAATGGTCACATTGATGGACATGTTGCATGTTCCTGATATTCAAAAGAACTTGGTGCCAGATACGTTTCTTTTGAAGTATGATTTTAAAAAGACTTTTGAGGCAGATAAAGTTATTTTGTCTAAAACAAGCATGTTTTGTCACGACCCAACCCAGGGACCATAATTAGTGCCGATTGGGCACCCGGACAAATACTAAACCGGATTTTCAACTATAATAACAAAAGGAATTTATCAAAATTTCGGCAGAGTTTCCTCTGTTTTACTGACTAACCACACATGCAAACAGCGAACCCAGCAAACAGCAAACATCAGTATACATATATATATATATATATACGGGTCGACAAGGTCACCGCTGCGGTAGAACCGCCCAATAAATGCATCATACATACGGAGTCATACCAAACACAATATCCCACACCCACATGTATCCACAGACCTCTACACATATGAACTAAATCATAGGACGGGACAGGGCCCCATCATATCCACGAATATACATAAATACAAAATACAAAAAATACGTGTACATGTATATACCAAAAGATCTGCTCCTGATACAAAGGGAGAACGTCAACGATAGACATAGATCCTAGGAAGAAGGCTCTCTAACCTGTACGTCGGTACCTGCAGGCATGAACGAAGCCCCCCCGAAGGAAGGGGGTCAGTAAGAAAAACGTATCGAATATGTAAAGCGGAAAGTACGAAATATAAGTGAGAGTAATAATCCAAATAAAATATATAAGTTAAACCTATATGTAAACATCAAAATATTTCTTTATTTAAAATATCAAAATAATGCATATCGAACGGGAACGATGACGACCTCCAAACTCGTGCCATACCACAGCATAACACCAAAAGTTTCAAATCTCTAAAATCTCCAACACAAATCCCAACTAAAACATAGGTGAGCAGTGGCGAAGGGACCATGCGCTCACGTCATAGGATAGGTGAGCCGAGACTAAGGGGCCAGGCACTCACGTATCACAATGTGTAAAGGTCATCATGCCCGTCATATAAGTGAACTGTGGTGAAGGGGCCATGCATTTATGTGGGCCAGGTCAAAGGGGCCAAGCACCCACACGTCAAATTGCCGACATATCCCAAGCCCAGCTCCTTATGCCTCTAAACTAAGCAAAGTGGGCCCATGGGCAAACTGACCCGCTGTATCCAACCTGCTTTGGAATATATATATATACACATATAGTTATACATAAGAATGATAATAACCGGCCCGAGAACTGGTGAGCGAAACAAAAAATGACATGAATAGAGTCGTGATAATCACATGCAAAAAAACTAGTTCCAAAATCTTAGTAATAAGCAAAATGTCCATTTTTGGAATCAAGAAGTTATTCGTTTATGAAATTTGTCAAAATTGCTCAACTTCATACATAAAGTGATTTCAAGGAACTTGCTTAATTTCTCATCATACACATCACTAAATAGACTTCAAAATAATTTTTAAAGTAATTTCAGAACAATGGAATCCATAGCTTTTCAACTATTTTACTTTTGGTCAAACGAACACTATTCATGAATTTTTAAA
>JAOTQJ010026915.1:0-16328 GCA_025642045.1 Solanum sejunctum | reverse complement strand
CATCCCAAGAATAACATCAAAATCAACCATATCTAATTCAACAAGATCACAAGGTAAGATTTTATGCAAGATACAAATCAGACAATTTCTATACACCCTCCTAGCAATAATAGATGCACCAATAGGAGTAGACACCTCATATGACTCATGCAACAACTACGACTTAGCATGGAACATTTTAGCAACAAATGGGATGACAAAGGAAAAGGTAGCTCCCAAATCAATCAAAGCATATACATCAAGATCCAAGAACACCAAGAACTTCACCTACCCCTTACCTCCCATGTAGAACATAGAATCGATTGTGCCTTGGGGTACTACCTTGAGGACCACCTCTACCCAATGGGATCACATTAGTACCCTGGACCTTGCCATGGTTTCTTGAACGATCTATTTTCTTGTGACCAAGATCTCTACATTCATAGTATGCATTAGAACCCCTCAAACATGGGCTTCCATGGCTTCCCCCATATTTAAGGCATACATCGTTAGGAACTATCCCACCAATACCTTGTGGCCTAGGGAGGTCATTGGCAAACCACCTATTAGTAGCATGAGGAGGCCCTTGGCCTTGACGAAATCTAGCACCCTTGTGGAACTTGCCCTCAAATCGGGCTCTCTTAGCCTCATGACCCTTTCTCTTTATCAATATCTCCTCTTTCATTTGATCGACATAGGTCATCAACCGAGATATATCCATATCACTAATAAGCAAGGCAGACTGGCATTCTTCACTTATCAAGTCGAAAACTCCCATAACAAACTTATTCATCCTTGACCAAGGATTGGCCACCAAGTGAGGAGCATACTTTGAATGTTGATTAAATTCGAGGGCATACTCCCTGACAGTCATAGCACCTTGCTTTAAGTTCATAAACACAATGAATTTTTCTTTCCTAAGATCAATAGGGAAGAATCGATTAAGGAAGGATAATTTGAATTCCTCCCAAAGCACCACAAAGCCATTGCCCTTATCACCCTTCCATTGATCAAAACAAATTTGGGCCAACTCTTTGAGTTGGTACACAGCCAAATCTACCTTCTCATTTGGCCCAACACCCATGATAGATAAGATTTTGTAGACCTCATCAATAAATTCTTGTGGATCTTCATCTACCTTTGACCTATGAAAAACTGGAGGATTCATCCTCGTAAAGACTCTTACCCTAGCTACAGAGGTATTAGCATGAGGGGATTGGGCCCCTTGTTGGACTTGGTTGTTCATTACTTGGGCAAGCATCATAAGAGCATCCCGGAGATCACCATTGGTAGGTTGCTCCTCGAAAGTTTGGGCCTGTCTTTCTCTAATATTCGGCATGATCTAGCATAGAAAATGATAATCATTAGGGGGGGGGGGTAAAACTTATCATAATGTTATAGCACGACTTAGAACATTAAGAAGGGAAACATTTCCTAAAATGTCTCATAGCCTCCTATTCATAGTCATAACGCACTTCATAACCATGGATAATACTCTAATCGATGCTACGTGCTGTACTCTAAGGTTCTACCAACCTAGTGTTCTAATACCAAGTTTGTCATGACCCAAACCTAGGGCCTAGAAGTGACACGATGAATGAGGAATCCGAAGGAACCCTAAACTATCCTCTTAACTTGTCATTATACATCCCTGGTCGCAGAGGCATATAAAAGACATATAGAATAGAATAGGGCATTGGGGCTAAGGGAAAGCTTTGCAGCACGTCAAGATCAAGAGACAAGGAATCATAGCTCATATCATAAATACGTAACTTGTGCAACAAATACCTCTACATACATAGATAGAGCGGGGACCAAGATAAAGTAACTGGGCTTATCTTATATTCAAGTAGAACATAGGATATTGTCTCAATACATATATAAGATGAAAAACATAAACCAAAGTCCCTGAGACAGAGGACTCACCAACAAGCTTGGAATAACACTGTCTAGCCACGTGGAGGAGGAGGATGATCAACATGGGCACCTATTCCTACACAGTGATATCATGTAGGCAAGAGTATGTATTAGTACATTTGAATGTACTAAGTATATGGGATGCAATACAACAAGAGATAATCTTCATAGTCAACATGCATAACAATAGGCAATAGGCATAATATAGCAATATGACATGTATGATCAATGCATAAGTAAAACAGGCTTAAGTAATCCATACTTATATAGAATATCATACGTATAGAAGAGTCTAAACTAGCTATTCAAGGTATAGACCCCTTGGTGGTTATGTGGTATAAACCCCTCACATGGTTGATGATAATCATACCTTGCCAACACAGTGACAAAGTATAAAATCCTTGCATAGTTGATGAGTATAAACCCCCAACATGGTTACCGGGGCTCATGTGCCCCAGATCGGGCATGGTCTAATGCAACACTTTATATAAGTTTTACCATAGGTTCTAGTGCAACATTTCATATAGGAATAATCATATACATAAGATCATTTCATCATCCTAATATCATTTATATCATATCTCATGCTTTGGACCTTCATTTCCTTATGAAACCATAACTGGACATTTTATCAGACACCTTGGAGAAGTGTAATGGGGGTTAAAAGACCATGCAATTTAAAGATGAAATCATGCAAGAAAATCCATTATAAAACCATCAATCAACATTTGCAACACCCCTAAGACATTCATAGCAAATCCCCTCATCAAATATAATATTAAATCCAAGATTTGAAGCTCAAAACATGCTAAAACAACCATATATTCATGAACTAAAAATCACTATGCAGTAAATTTCTCAATATACAAAACCCACATGTAAAATCAACTTTAAATCATGCAATATTAGTAAAAAAGAGACCTAAGCATCATGGGTGGAAGGATCCAATGGTTCATTGCCACATACCTTAGCTTTGGAGAAGTTCTTGGGGAAGATTGACAATGGAGACTTGAAGCTTGAATAGAATCCTTAAATCCGAATGAGGGTTTTGAGTCTTGGAATTTGGAGTGAAAGTATGGATAAGTGTTTCGGGGAGCATTGGAAAATATTTAGGATGATATAAGGGTGAAATTTGACTAAGTATAGATAAAAACACATTTGAAAACTTTGGCCCAACACTTTGAATATTTTGGGCCGCATAAGAAAAACTACCAGGCGATGCAGAGAGAGATTTGTACTAAAGCGCACCCAAGGCGTGTCGCTGAAGCATCACAAATAACACATTGAAAATCATCTCTTAAAAATTTATAATTGCTATTCTTTCACTCTTAAATCGAGGTTAGTCCTTCTTTCAACTAATTTTGACCCCCTGATCACAAATATGATGTCAAATTTTTAAAATAACAAATGAATTTTTAAATATATGAAAATAAAATTTCCAGACATTTTGAGGCCCATTTTTGGGCACTTTTTGGGGTCGTTTCAAGGCCCTAGGATTGGGTTGTGACACAATATTAGAGAAATGCCTAGCCCCTTGCAACTGATCAAATAAATTATCATTTCTTAGAAGAGGATATCTATTCTTGACGGTAACCCTATTGAGTTATCGATAGTCAATATACATCCTAAGGGACCGATCCTTCTTTTTCACAAACAACACTGGTGCGCCCCAAGTGATTGGCTAGGCCTAATAAACCCTTCTCCAATAAGTCCCTCAATTAGTTCTCTCAACTCCTTCAACTCTGCCGGGGGGAGGTCTATACCAAAGTCTATTTCCCTTTTGGGAGGAACACCAGGAAGGTCATTTGGGAAGACGTCAAGAAACTCATTTACAATCGAAATCGACTTTATGGGAAGGACTTTAGACTCCACATCCCTAACCCTCACAAGATGGTAAAGACACCTTTTAGAATCAACTTACGGGCTTTAATGCAAGAGATAAATCTACCTTTGACCACCACATTTTGACTCTCCCACTTAAGGATGGGTTCATTTGGGAATTGAAATTTGACCCTACAGGTTTTACAATCAATAGAAGCATAGTATGCATGCAACCAATTCATCCCAAGAATAACATCAAAGTTAAACATATCCAATTCAACAAGATCACAAGCAAGATTTTATGCAAGATGCAAATAGGACAACTTCTATGAACTTTCATAGCAACAATGGATGCACCAATAGGAGTAGACACCTCATATGACTCATGCAACAATTCAGGATCAACATGGAACTTTTTAGCAATAAAGTGGGTAACAAAGGAAAGAGTGGTACCCGAATCAATTAACATACACATCAAAGTTAAAGATTTTCAACATACCAATAATAACATCGGGGACTTCATCAACCCCTTGCCTCCCATACAAAGCATAAAACCAATTGTGACTTAGGCACCATCTTGTCAGCCACCTATTCCCAAAGGAATCACATTAGCACCTGAGGATGAACCTCCTTGCCCTTATGCGATTTCGAGGGCAATCTACCCTTTTGTGACCCACTTCCCCAAAACCAAAGCATGCATTAGTATCCCTCAAGCATGGGACCTTATGGCCCTTACCATACCTTTGACTCACCTTATTAGGAATCACAACACTAACATCTTTGGCCCTTAGAAAGTCATTGGTGACCCACTGTTCAAATGCATAAAAAGATCCTTGGCCTTTATGGAACCGGCCACCCCTTTGGAACATACCCTCAAAATGGGCCCTCTTGGCCTCAAGACCGCTTCTCTTCTTAAATTTCTCCTCTTTCATTTATTTAGCATAGGTCATCAAATGGGATAAGTACATATCACCAATCAATATAGCGGACCGACATTCTTCACTAACTAAGTCGGAGACACCCATAACAAATTTGTTCATTCTAGACCAAGGGTCGGCAATCAAATGAGGAGCAAACTTTGAAAGTTGGATGAACTTGAGGGCATACTCTCTCACATTCATGGATACTTATCTCAAATTCATAAATCCATCAACCTTGCTTCCCTAAGTTCAAGGTGAAAGAATCGATTAATGAAGGCTACCTTGAACTCCTCCTAAAGCACCACATGGTTGACTCCCTTTTCCTCCTTCCATTGGTTATACCATATTTGTGCTACTCCTTTGAGTTAGGAAGCCACCAACTCCGCCTCATCCTTTAGCCTTACACCCATAATAGATAAAATCTTGTAAACCTCATCAATGAATTCTTGAGGATCCTCACTCACCTTTGACCCATGAAATTTCGAGGATTCATTCTCATGAAGTCTCTCACCCGAGAGGCTAGTGTAGGAGCATGAAGGGCTTGGCCCCTTGATAGTCTTGATTAGCCACCACTTGTGCAATCAAGGTGAGAGCATCCCTAAGCTCTCCATTGGCCAGTTGCTCCTCGGATATATGGGCTCATCTCTTTTTCGTGTTAGGCATGATCTAGCATAGCAAGGAACAAGTATTTGGGAGGAAAGCTTACTTCAACTCTATAGCACGACTTAGAACATGATGAAAGGAAACAACTCCTAAACGTCTCATAGCCTCCTACTCATAATTGTGGTGCACAACACGATCATGAATAGGACTCTAATCAACGAGGTGTGTTGGACTCTGAGGATCTAATAACCTAGTGCTCTGATACTAAGTTTGTCACGACCCAAACCTAGGGACTAAACGTGACCGATGAATGGGGGACTCGAAGAAACCCCAAACAAGCCTCATAGCATATCATTACACATCCTTGGTTGTTGAAGTAATTAAAATGACAATGAGAAATAAGTATAAACAAGGGAATTGGGACTAAGAATAAACCTTCATATCATAACATCAAGAAACAAGAGAGTCGACACTAATAATATAAATACATAACATATCCAACAACACCTCTACTACATAGATAAAAGCAGGGGCCAAGACAGGTAACCAGGTTTACCTCATAGTCAATACATAACCAATAGTAAGATAGTCTATATAAGTAGTAAGAGTTCATAAGCAACGTCCCGGAAGTGGAGGACTCACCAACAAGCTTGAGCGAAGTTGTACTAGCTACGTGGAGGAGGATTCTCAAGTGGGACTCCAATTTCTACGTGGTGATATCATTTAGGCACATAGTATGCGTTAGTACATTTGAATGTACTAAGTATATAGAATGCAATGAAATAATAGATAGGTATCATAATTAAAATTCTCACTTAGACAATAGATGAGCACATGGCAATATGATATGAATGGAAGATGCTTGAATTAAATGATACTTTCATAGAATATAGTACATATATAAGGAGTGACCATTCTTAGTGCAATCCAAGGCCTATCACCTGCTTGGAGAGACGCATGAGGTACAAACCCCTTCATGAGGTTGTTGAGGTACAAATCCCCCAACGCATTGATGGGTACAAACCCCCAATAAGGTTGATGAGTACAAACATCCAACAAGGTTTATGGATAGTCGCATCCTACCACCCGTGGTGACCAGAGTACAAATTCCTTGATAGGTTGATGAGTATAAACCCCTAACAATGTTAATGGATAGTCGCACCCTACCACCCATGGTGATCATAGTAGAAACCCCCCAATTAGTTATCAAGGTATGAACCCCTTGAGACGGTTACCCAGCGTACAACGCCCGAGTAGGGCATGGTCACAAGCCAACACTATATACAAGAATATCATTTATATATTCATCCCTATCATCATCACATAGTCACCATATACATACATACATTTCATCATCACATTATCATCATCCCATCCTCATTTCATCATCATATTACCATCATACACATTCATACATTTCGTCATCATATCATCATCATTCCATCCTCATTTCATCATCATATAACCATCATATACATTTATACATTTTGTCATCATTTCATCATCATTACATTATCAAATAATCATCATAACATCATTCAACTCATAAGACATATATTGGGCCCTCAATTCCTCAAGAAACCATAAACTGACATTTTATCAAATACTTAGAAGGTGTGTAGTGCTAGTGTAAAACCATGCAATTCAAGAGTGAAATCATGCTAGTACATTCAATGTAAAACCTTCAATATATACTTGGTAACACCCTCAAGCAATACACATCAAAATCCTTATTTAAATTTCACATTAGGTCTTAGATTCATAGCCCAAAACATGGTAAATAGTCACAATTTCATGAAGCTTTATCATATTGTGTAGTGAATTTCATAATATGCAAGACCCATTTATAAATCAACTTTAAATCATGCAATTTGAAGTAAAAAGAAGCTTGGGCGTCATGGGTAAAAGGAACCCATGGAAGAAACCCACAAATCTTAGCTTTAAAGATGAACTTGATGAAGATTGGAGATGGAGACTTGAAGCTTGAGTGCAATCCTTAAGATCTGGAAAGGGTTTTGAGACTTGAATTTAGGAGGTGAAATATTGGCTAAGTGCTCGAGTGAGTATTGGGGAATGTTTAGAATGATATGAGGGTGAAAAATGGTGAAGTGTAGGTATATTCATGTTTGAGGACACTTAGGCCCAAGACTTAAAGGCCTTGGACCGCAAGAGAAATAACTGGGCAGAATTTACACAGGTCCATGTTTGATCTGGCGATACAGACCTATCGTGAAGGCTAAATTTATACATGTCCGCGATGGAGGCGCATCACGGTACTATTGCGGACAGACACTGGATAACCAAAATTAGGAAAATTAAAATTTCTAATCGTTTACTCTTAAGTCAGGGTTAGACCCATTTTCCACCCAAAATAACTCCCCGAACAAGAATATGAAGTGGATTTTCGATATCGCGCACAAATTTTGAGATATATGGAGATTATAATTTTGGGCACTTCCGACGCACCATTTCGGGTACTTTTTGGGGTAGTTTTACCAATTAAGCCTCTTAACATATCATTATATATACTTGTTCGTGGAAGCAATAAAACAACAATAAGATATAGTAAAGAGGGGATACGTGGCTAAGGGACATCCTTTATATTACAAAACATCAAAAGATTCAAAGGGAGTCAAGCTTATAGCATCATTACATAACTTGTCCAACAACACCTCTAAACATAGAATTTAGCAGGGGCCAAGATAAGCAACCAGGCTTACCTTCATATTCAAAGCATCCAGTAAAGAAAAGAGAGTCTATACATAGCAAAAATCAAGAGAAATATTTCCTCGAAGGTGAGGAGTCACCAACTTTGTTTGAGAGATATCGTACTAGCCATGTAGAGGAGGAAGATGATCAAGTGGGAACCCCATGTAGGCATAGAGTATGCGTTAGTATGTTTTAATGTGTTAAGTATGTAGGATGCAATGCAACAATAGATAGGCAACATAGTCAAAATGCATAATTATGCAATAGATAAACATATTACAATATGACATGCATGAATGATACTTGAATTAAACATGCTTATATATTAAAGAGCATATTACATGTGTAGGAATAGACCAAGCAACTTAGTACTTGGAGTCTAAGGTAGACCACTCCTTAGAAGTGATTGAGGAATCAACCCCTCAATTGGTTAATGGACATGACCACCCTCCATTGGAAGTGATTGACATATCAACACCTTAATTGGTTGATAGATTACGACCTCCATCCGAGGTGATTGAGGTATCAACCCCTCAATTGGTTGACAGACATGACCAGCATCCACTAGAAGTGATTGAAGTATCAACTCCTCAATTGGTTGATGGCTTACCACCCCCGTTTGAGGTGATTGGGGCATCACCCCTCACTTAGATATGGTCAACTCATAATATTATAGATGTTTTTCGTGAAATCAATACATACATTTCATCCTTTCATTATCATAAAGTCACTTAACTCATATGCCAAGCATTAGGCCTTCAACAACTCAAGATACATTAACCAAACATTTTGTCAAACACTTGGTGGGTGTGCAACACTAGTATAAAACCGTGACATTCAAGAATGAAATCATGCAAGCAAATTCAATGTAAAACTACCCACCAACACTTAGTAATACCCTCATGCAATATACATTAAAATCCTTCACCAAATCTCAATGTAAATCTAAGATTCATAGCTCAAAATATGCATAAATAGTCACACTTTCATAAAACCCCGACATAGTTTATAGTCACATTCATAATAGAAGACCCATAAGTAAAATCAACTTAGAAACTTGTGATTTAGGTAAAAAAGAAGCTTGGCCACCATAGGTGAAAGGACCCAATGGTTGAAACCCACATACCTTAACTTTGGAGAATTACTTGATGAAGTTCGAATATGGAGATTTCAAGCTTGAGTGAAATCCTTAAGATCCGAATGAGTTTTGGCACCTGAACTTTGGGATAAAATATTGGTCTAAGTATTTGAGAGAGTATTAAGAAATATTTTGTTAGATATGAAGGTGAAATATGTCTAAGTATAGGTGTTTTTCACGCATAGGAAGACTTAGGCCCAAGAACTAAAAAGCCATGAACCGAGAAACCAAAAACAGTCCAAAAACTATACATCTACGCGCCCTAGCCGTGTCACGCTAAGGGCGTATAGAGCTCACTGAAAATTGATTTTTGGAAAATTATAATTTTGATACGATTGCTCTAAAATTGCCATTCCTCACTTACTTTTTACCCTGATCAATAATATGAAGTCAAATTTTCGATAACACGCATTGATCTTGAGATATATGTAAATTACGATACTAGGCACTTTCGAGGTACATTTTGAGGCACTTTTTGGGGTCGTTTCAATATCTCCCCCTTGGGAATATTCATCCCTCAATGTTAAAGAAATGTACATAAGAAGAGTAATCATGAAGAAATCAACAACAACAAGAATGCAACAATGCACCTAAACATCTTATCAAAAATCTCAACATACGCGTCAAAATTACCATGAACTTGTCAACATAAACATGAATGCATGAAATGACAGAAAGGGCTAATACATGGGACATAAAATCAGATAGAAATCTTAGAATTAATAGCTTAGTCTTGAGTAGAATGGAAGAGATAAGGATATCGCTTTTGAATATCTGCTTCGGCCTCCCATGTAGCACATTCGACTTGTTGATTCCTCCAAAGGACTTTAACGGAAGCAACATCTTTGTTCTTTAACCTATTCACTTGTCTATATAAGATCTCTACTGGAACTTCTTCATAAGTCATGTTGTCTTCGACATCACCCACAATATCCAATGGGATAATAGCATTCGGGTCACCTACACATTTCCTCAATATGGATACATGAAATACCAGATGAACCAAGTCTATTTCATTAGGAAACTCCAACTCATAGGCCACCTTACCAATCTTTCTCAACACCCTATAAGGTCCCACAAACGTTGGACTTAATTTATCCTTCTTACCAAAATGAACCACACCCTTCATGGGTGACACCTTTAAATAGACCCAATCACCAATTTTAAATTCAAGCTCCCTTCTTCTCACACCGGTATAGGACTTTTGATAACTTTGGGCTGTTTTCAACCTTTCTCTGATCAACCTTACCTTCTCCATAGCCTCCATAACTGGATCCGGACACAACAAAGCCATTTCTCCCACTTCAAACCACCAAACTGGTGATCCACAACGTCTACTATAGAGGGCCTCAAAAGGAGCCATACCAATGCTAGAATGATAACTATTATTATAAGCAAACTCAATCAATGGAAGATGATCATGCCAACTATCCTTAAACTCCAAAATACAAGCGCTAAGCATATCCTCAAGAATTTAGATAGTTCTTTCAGCTTAGCCATCTGTTTAAGGGTGAAAGGCCATATTAAGCTTTACCATAGTTCCAAGACCTTTTTGGAAGGATTTCCAAAAGTGTGAAGTGAATTGAGCACCATGATCCAATATGATAGATAAGGGTACCCTATGCAGTCTCACCAACTCATGAATGTACGATTTAACATAGTCTTTAGCCCGATAAGTAGTCTTAACCGGTAGGAAATGAGATGACTTTATCATTCTATCAACCACAACCCAAATAGAATCAACACCCTTTCTAGTATTAGGCAACCCAATAAAAAAATCCATGTTAATTTCCTACCACTTCCAAGTAGGAATCTCTATATCTTCGGTTAGGCCACCTAGCCTTTGATGTTTGGCTTTGACTTGTTCGCAACTATGGCAACCAGATACAAATTTGGCAATGTCTTTCTTCATATCTCCCCACCAAAACACATCCCTCAAATCCCTATACATCTTTGTAGAATCGGGGTGAATAAAGTAGGAACAAGTATGCACCTCAACAAGAATCTTCTCTCTCAAGTCATCAATACAAGGCACACATAACCTAGCTTGGTACCTAAGGGCACCATCTCTGATTTGGGAGAAAATTTCCAACTTGCCATATCCCACCAAGGCCTTTAATTCTAACAAGGAGGCATCAAGATCTTGCTTTGCTTTTACCTCATCAACCAAGGAAGATTTTGAACCGTCAACAACCACAATACCACCATTATCAACCTCTTCCAACCTAACCCCCAATCTAGCCAACCGATGAACCTCCCTAGCCACCTCTTTGAGCCCATCATCAACATAAGCTAGGCTACCCATAGACGCCCTACTCAAAGCATCAGGCACAACATTAGCCTTACCGAGATAATAATGCACACTCATATCATAATCCTTAAGAAGTTTTAACCACCTTCGTTGTCTCAAGTTGAGATCTTTTTGAGTGAATACATATTGGTGACTGTTATGATTGATGAATATATCAACATCCACCCTATACAAATAATAGCACCATATTTTCAAAGTAAAAACCACGGCGGCCAATTCAAGATCATGAGTAGGATAATTCTTTTCATGCACCTTGAGTTGCCTAGAAGCATAGGCTATCACCTTACCATTTTACATCAAAACATAACCCAAACTAATCTGGGAGGCATAACAATACATAAGAAACCCTTCTAATAAAGACAAGATGGGAGTGAGACAAGCTTATTCTTCAAGGTTTGGAAGCTCTTTTCACACTTATCGGTCCATACTAACTTAGTCTTTTTTTGAGTCAACTTAGTTATGGGAGAAGTAATAAAAGAGAATCTATTCACAAACCTCTGGTAGTAACCAACCAAGGCCAAGAAGCTTCTAATATCCAATGGGGTCAATGGTCCAGGCTAATTTCTAATCACATCCATCTTCTTTGGATCCACCTTAATACCATCTGCCTACACCACAGACCTAAAAAGACAACCTCTTTCAATCAAAATTCTCACTTCTCATATTTAGCATCATCAATCTTTGTAGCACTACCCCCAAATGACCCATATGCTCCTCCTTACTACAGGAATAGATCAAAATATCATTAATGAAAACCACGACAAATAAATCAAGGTATGGTTTCAAGACCATATTTATAAGATCCATGAAGATAGCCGATGCATCGGTTAACCCAAAAGACATAATCACAAATTCATAATACCCATAAATAGTATGGAAGGCCATCTTGGGAATATCACACTCCTTTACTTTCATTTGATGATACCCAAATCAAAGATCAATCTTAGAGAAGTGACTAGACCCTTAAAGTTGGTCAAACAAATCATCAATTCTTGGGAGAGGGTACTTATTCTTGATGGTAACCCTATTAAGTTGCCAATAGTCAATACACATTCTAAGAGACCCATCCTTCTTCTTCAAAAAGCAATACCAGTGCATCCCAAGATGATTGGCTAGGCCTATAAAATCCTTCTCTAACAAATTCCTCAATTGCTTTTTCAACTCCTTTAACACTATCGGGACCATACAACAAGGGGGAATAGAAATAAGTTGAGTATCGGGAAAAAAGTCTGTACCAAAGTCTATTTTCCTGTCAGGAGGAACACAGGGATGGTCATCTAGAAAGACATCAAGAAACTCATTCACCATCGGAACCAACTCTATAGGAAGGACTTTAAACTCCATATTCCTAACCCTCACAAGATGATAAAGACACCCCTTAGAGATAAACTTTTGGGCTTTAATGCAAGAGATAAATCTTTTGAGAGGCATTCCAGACTTTTCTCCGCCCATTCCATACTAAAACTATTTCATTTTGAAGTCATTCTCAACCATATATCAATTTCTAAGCATAATTTTTCAACTATTTATGTTATTCATCTTAAGAACTAGGGCTAAGGAGAAAAGAGGAGGCTAGAGTTCAAGAGATTCAAGGTTAATCTTCTTTTTTTTGATTTTTCTATCTTTGTTCTAGTTATGTAAGGCTACCTAAAGCTTTGAATAATATTCACCCATGCTCCCCTTCATCAATTTGAGTCGAGTTTAAATGTATTGATTTTATACTTTGAATGCTATAATCCTTGAGTATTACATTCTTGCATGGGTTGGATTTTCATTAATGTATTTGAGTATACTTGTGAGTCTCGTTGCTATTATCAAGAGTCATGAATGTATTTCGCATGCTTGATAACCTAACCCTAACTTTACGATTTTTATTACTTAATGATTAAACTGGAATTGGTGCCTTAACTTTCGAAACTAATCAATGTGAACCTGAGAAGTATGTTTTCTTGTTTCATATATGTTTGCTAGCTTCATGTGTGCATGTAATGAGTATTCATCATGTTGTGTCTATTGAGTATGGATAATATGATGTCACTTGACCGTAATTCATGATCATCTCGCATGATTGGAGTAGAGTCTTGAGTTTCATTGCATGGATGATGGTCTTGAGTTATTGAGTAGTTGAGTTGAGCTACTAAGAACTGAGTTGACATGTCTGAGATGAGTCAAAGAGATGAGTTGACTAATTTCTATGAGCATGTTTTAGTTTTAGGAGTAGTATCAAGCACCGAGCGAGGAGCGAGTATATATGTCTAAATCAGTGAGTGAGCATTTGTATACCTACTCAATCTAAAAAACTACATTGACAGCGTAGGATAGTTATGTGGCTCATTCCGGTGACTCTTGTCTCGCAAGTGGACATCTCTTACTGATCCAAGAGAGAGTGGTAGAGTTGACACATCCTTTTCCATTGCTAATTAAGGACGAGCGTGGCAATGATGCCTCATTCGTTATACCTCACCATAAAATAATAGCGGGTTGGAGAATATGTCAGTTAGAGAAACTCCCAAGCAACATTGATTGAGCATATTATGATTTTCAAACTAAGTTGCATTAAATACTGAGTCTATTTCTAAAGCATGATTTTAAACTTTAAACTTGTATAATTTATTTTAGTTGAGTTATGAGATGAAGAGTTGAGTCCCGAGTCAAGTCGTTTGATGGAGTCTGAGTTTCTTCAGCTATTTTACATACTAGTTCATTCTAAGTACTAACGTCCCCTTTTGGACTACATCATTTTATGATGTAGAGACAGGTATTAGAGATTATCGACAGGCGCTTCATTGAGGATCTATTCAAATTCAGCTGATCGATGAGACCTCCTTATTTTTGGCGGATTTCCATATAGTTATCATTTAGCTGAAGTGTGCTTTATTTCTTTTTCCTTGAGTCGGATAGACATGGCCTGTCACGGCACCATCTAGATGTTAGAGGTAGAGGCTTCACAGACATTGAGTAGAGGATGTTGAGTATTGTTCTTCTTTTCAACTTTGTTTTATTTGAAAATTATTTTTTATATAAAAATTTGATAGCTTTAATTACATTATAGTCTTTTCCTTGAATATTTTCTTCCACTGTTAAGTATGAGGTGACGATAAGGCCAAGTAATCCGCTCGGGGACTAACAATAGTGTCTAAGTGTCGTCCATGCCAAGGGTACCCTCCCGGGACATGATAAAAATATTTAGAGAGCACAAAAATTATATAGTGATGACATAGGTTGCTTTTGGCATATAGGGTGTCCATATGCCAAACCTATATGTCGTCTATCTCGTGCATTGTACGTGTATTCCGTGCATTATTAGTGCATTCCGTGCATGGAATGTGTATCTTCTGTGTTATACATTTGCATTTTGTGTGTCATGTGTACGTATCTCGTGCTTTACATGTGTATTTGGTACATTTGCTTCAAGTTTTATTTTAGAATTAAAAATTTTGATTTAAAATTGGTGTCGTTTTGAAGGGTATTAGGACACTCTATATGCCAAAAGCAATCGTCAATTCTACCATGATTGTGAAATCTTAAAGCGAAATCGATAAAAAGACACCAAATTTGCTTCAACTCTTAAAGCGACTGGTCAACACCCCTAGGTCCATCATCATTCTCCAATGTTATGTCTTGGGCTATGAAATCATTATCGATTACCTTGCAAATTAAATAAGAAAATAATTATATTTCATCAAAATTTATAAAAAAATTCATGCATATATATAGAGCGACTCTCACTTGTTGTCGCTGTGGCATAGCTTCTATTGCCGTCGGTGAAACTTCCATTGCCCATTATGATTGTACGATCATTCCTTCTCTGATCAGTGCTATACTAATCTTTTTCTCATCAACTAGAACATATTCATGATGCATCGCTTGTTTGATTTTTATATAGTATAGTTTGACACTCTTATCCACCACTGCTAATATCTATCCAATTATTGTTTTAAAATCACTAGACCTAGGGATGGGCATAAATGCCGACAAATCAAAAAATCAAATCAAATCGAACTAATTCATTTCTTTGATTCTTCGGTGCGATGTTGGTGTTATTTTCTCAAAAGTTCGATTCTTTGATTCGGTGTTCAGTGTAGGGGTCTCAAAACTTCGGTGCACCAAAAATCAAACTTTTATTAATTTATCTTTTAAAATATTATATATATATATATACACACACACATATGACAAAAATAATTTATATATATACACATATAAAACAATTAGCAATTAAATCATTCATGATATAAGTCAAAATAGGAACAAATTTGTAATTCATATCATTAACTTGAGTTATTATTTTTCAAGAGAAATTCAAATATATTTTTATCGATTTAGGTCATGTAAAGGATGTCTTCATGCTTGTTTCCTCAAGTAATAGTTAGAGGCTCAAGTCCTTGACATAGATAAATATAGTTTTTTAAGCACAGTAAGTGTTCCATGGGAGCACATCATCATTTAACATGCATTTAAGTTTTTAAGTGTCTTATACTTTGATGTTTTTCTCATTTTATTTTTCATAAGTTTACACTGAAGAACTATATTAAAAACACCATAAAATGAAACTGAACCCAAATATCTTAGATCAGTATCTGGTGTATACTTTTTCAAAATCAAAAATCAAAGAATCAAACCAAAATTTGTTAAAACTTAACTTGTTAGACCCCGTATTTTTTAAATTAAGGATAATTATCCAATTGGAAAATATTGTTGTGGATATCGTGTAATTTAAACTTAAATATATTCACGGTGCATGATTAGAGTATCAAGTGAATTTGGCATGCATAATTAAGTTTGAGTTGGAAGTCCTAGATTGGATTAAAAATAGAAAAGTTTGGGACCTAATTGAACTATAGATAAAATTGGAGCCCTTATGTGCAATTTTGGAAACTTGAAGGTCTATATATACCCTCTTATATTCTTTCACTTGTGAAGAGAAGAA
>JAOTQJ010026904.1:0-16328 GCA_025642045.1 Solanum sejunctum | reverse complement strand
ATGTGATTATGTTTATGATGTGCGATGGAGATTTCGGGCTAAACTTCTGGTGTGATGCTGTGGATGGCATGACGTTTGGAGCCATCATTCCCGTCCGACATGCATGACTTTCATATATTTTAAAAAAAGCATTTTTATTCGATACCTACTACAGGTTTGATTCATATATAGTTATCTATTTTCTTTGGCTTATGAGATCCATATGTGTTATGTACTTCCGATTTTGCATAATCGATACGTCCTTCATACTGACCCCTTCCTTCGAGAGGGGGGGCTGCGTTAATGCCCGCAGGTACTGACGAACAGGTGCGAGACCCTCTGGCCTAGGGTCTCCTTTTTCAGCTGCAATGCCCTCTTGTTTCAGGAGCCAGCTAGTTAGTAGCTTTTCATGTTCACGCGTTCTATAATTATGCTATGTATTTGCACGTACTGTTCAACATATGTGTCTAGAGGTCTGTGGATACTAGTGGGTAGTGTGTATGTGAGATAAACTTGAGCATATGGTCTACTACATGTATTTGATACTTCATCTGGCGGCGGGACTGCATTACGCTATGTATGACATGATTATTAGGCGGCAGGACCGCAGCGGAGACCTTATTGGCCCGCAATGATGTATATGTGTAAATGGATCTATATATATATATGTATTTGAAATGTTATCTGGGTTGCGGCTGGAGTTTCTGTGCAGGTGCGGTTAGTTAATAAAATAGAGGAAACTCTGCCGAAATTTCGATAGGATTCTTAGACTTTAAGTTGTGGTTTTGCTATTTAATATTGGTTTAAGTGCCTAGTCGGCACGAGTCATGGTCCGGGGATTGGGCTGTGACAATGGTATGATCAATGAAAGAAGGGTAGACAAGAGGAAGCCCTATTGTTGACTTGTGCAGTATTGAAGGAAGCTTTCTTGTGGAGCTTCTTTCCAATAGGCTAAGGTAGGAGAGTTCTTGAATCTGAAATAGGGATCTATGACAATGCAAAAGTATGGAATGAAGTTCACTCAGCTATCTAATGTTGTAGATATGGTTGCTAACATGAGAGCGAGGATAGGAATATATGTTGATGGGCTAAATAGAGGGTTAAAGAAATATTGGAGAGGAGCTATGCTTGTGAGTGGCATGAACATAGGGAGTTTAATGACTTATGTGCAACAATATAATAAGGAGAGACAGCGTGATAGAGAAGAGTTCAGGAGTAAGAGAGCTAAGACATCTAGCCATGAGATTGGCAAGAGAGGGAATGATAACAAATTCTAGACAAGACCAGCACCATCATCTTCTAGTGCTCCTATTCCCAAAACCATGAATGATTAGAGGTGTCAGAACTTTGGAGCCCAGGGATCTTAGTGACAAGTTAGTGTGGCTAAAGGTTCACAGAGTAAGCCACTATGTGTTAAGTGTGGCAGATTAGAATTGGGTAGATATCGTGAGGGGAATGATGTATACTTCAAGTGTGACCAAGTAGGTCAGTTGTAGATAGAGTGTCAAAAGTGGGTTGATTGGGCTCAATCTTCTACACCAACCCCACTAGCCAGTGGAAATAAAAAAGGTACTACATCAGGCACAAGCGAAGCTGCAAACTGTTTGTATGCCATAGGTAGTCACCAAGATCAAGAGAACTCCCCAGATGTTGTTACTGGTATGATTAGAGTCTTTACTCTTGATTGTTATGTTTTAATGAATATTGGTTCCACATTGTCCTTTGTAATTCTTTAAATGGCGAGTAGATTTGATAGAACGCCCGAGAGTCTTTTTAAATCCTTTGATATTTCTACTCTAGTGGGTAAGTCTATTTGAGCTGAGAGAATATATAAAGCTTGTGTAGTGTCCATCCATCATAAGGATACCCTTATTGATTTGGTTGAGTTAGAGGTAACTGATTTTGATGTGATCCTTGGTATATATTGGATTCATGCCTGTTAGGCCTCCATTGATTGTAGTGCCCAAACCGTTACATTCCAGTTCTCAAATAAACTATTTCTATAGTGGAAGGGTGATTCTGTCCACCTACGGGAAAGTTTGTCTCCTACCTTAAGGCCAAAAAGCTAATTTCCAAAGGTTGTATCTATCACCTAGTGTGAGTTAAGTCTGATGATGTTGAGTCTCCTACCCTCGAGTCAGTCTCGATTGTGAATGAACTTCTTGAAGTGTTTTCTTGAGGATCTGCTTGGAGTCCCTCCTGATAAGAAGATTGACTTTGGGATTAATGTTTTTTTCCGATTCCCAACCTATCTCAATTTCACCTTATAGGATGGCCCCCGTTGAGTTGAAAGAGCAGTTAAGAGAATTATTAGAGAAGGGATTTATCAGGCCAAGTCTCTTTACTCGGGGTGCTCTTATCCTATTCGTGTGATAGAAATATGGCTCTCTTAGAATATGTATCGACTATAGGCAACTTAACAAGGTCACGATAAAGAATAAATATCCTCTCCCCAGGATAGATGATTTGTTTGACCAACTTGAAAGTGCCTCTTATTTTTAAAAGATAGACCTCAGATTTGGCTAACATTATTTGAAAGGGGGGGAATGTGATATTCCAAAGACAGCCTTTAGGATTAGAAATTACCATTTTGACTTCTTGGTCATGTCCATTGGTTTGACGAATGCACCTACAGCCATCATGGATTTGATGAATAGGGTATTCAGAAAATATCTTGATATGTCTGTGATCGTGTTCATCAACGACATATTGGTGTATCTAAGAGATGAGTAGAAGCATGCCAATAACCTCAAAGTTGTTCTCCAAACTATTAACGACGGCGAGTTATATGTGACATTTTTGAAATATGAGTTTGGCTCAAGTCAGTGGCCTTCCTAAGCGATGTGATTTCCAGTGATGGTGTTTGAGTAGTTGCCCAAAAGATGGAACCAATTAAGAACTAGCCCAAATTGACCTCTTCATCTGAGATAAGGAGTTTCTTGGGGTTGGTAGGATACTACTGTCATAACCTAATCCTAGGGCCTAGATATTGTCGATGAATTGGGAACCCGAAGGGGCCTGAAACAAGCCTCATAGCATATCATTACACATCATCGGCTGCGGAAGCAATTATAATGAGCTTGAAAAATAATCATAAGCAAGGTAATAAGGACTAAGTATAAATCTTTATATCATAATATCAAGAAACAGGAGAGCCAAGGCTCATAGCATAGATAAATAACATGTCCAAAAACACTTCTACTACAAAGATGAGAGTGGGGGCCAAGACAAGCAACCGGGCTAACCCTTAGAGTCAATACATAACCAAAAGGAAGATAATATTAATACAATAAAGAGTTCATAAGTAACATCCCCAAAGTGGAGAACACACCAACAAGCTTGTAGGACAATCGACTATCCACGTGGAAGAGGAGGATGATCAAGTAGTGCACCAATTCCTAAATGGTGACAATATGTAGGCATAAAGTATGCGTTAGTAGGTTAAAATGTACTAAGTATGTAGGATGCAACACAACAAGTGATAGGTATCATAGGCAAAATGCATAATCATAAGCAATAAATTGTTTACAAACAATGTGGCATGTATGAATGATTCTTAAAGTAAAATCATGCTTATATAAAACATAACACCAGTGTAAGGAGTAACCATTATAGTGCAAGCCAAGGTCTACCATCCCCTTGGATAGGCACACGAGGTACAAACCCCTTCATGAGGTTGATGGAGTACAAACCCCCAATGAGGTTGATGGACTACAAACCCCCCAACATGTTTATGGAGTACAAACCCCACAACAATGTAGATGGATACAAACTCCCAACAAGGTTATCCAGGCCTACCACCCCCCGAATTAGGCGATCCAGGTACTAACACCTCAACAAGGTTACCCGGGCCTACAATCCATCGAGTTAGGCTTGGTCATCACCAACACTATAGAGATAATATCATATATATATACACACTGCTTTCCTCATCATACACATATATTCCCTTTTATCATTTCATCATCATAAAGTCATTCAACTCATAAAACATGCATAGACCCTTTAATTCCTCAAGAACCTATAATTGGACATTTTATTAAACACTTAGAGGGTGTGTAGTGCTAGTATATAACCATGGAATTCAACAGTGAAATCATGCAAGAAAATTCAATATAAAACCTTAAATTGATACTTGGTAACAGCATCAAGCAATACCATAACAACCCTTCATCAAATCTTACAATAGATCTTAGATTCGTAGTTCAAAACATAATAAAAGAGTCACAATTTCATAAGTCCAACATAGTGTGTAGTGATTTTCAGAGTAAATAAGACCGATGAGTAAATCAATTTTAAATGATGCAAATTAGGGTAAAAGGAGGCTTGGGCATCATGGGTGAAAGTAACCCATGAAAGAAACCCACATACCTTAGTTTTGGAGATGAATTTGATGAAGATTGAAAATGGAGACTTGAAGCTTGAGTGCAATCCATATGAATTTGGAAATGGATTTGAGACTTGAGTTTAGGAATAAAATATTTAGAATGAATATTGGTGAATGTTTAGAATGATATGAGGGTGAAAAATGCCTATGTAAAGGTTTTTTTTACGTTTAGGAATACTTAGGTCCAAGACTTAAAATATTGGATCGCAAGGAAAATAACTGGGTAGAAAATGGACATGTCCGCATTATGGACAGGACATAAAAATTGAGTCTCTTCATCTGCACATCCTTGGCGCATTGTGCCATGGGCAGAAAAGCTCTATGGAAATCACTTGCAAGATTGATTGCCAATCGCTTGCTCTTAAATCGGGGTTAGACAGATTTTCCACTCAAAATGACACCCCAAACAAGAATATAAAGTTAGATTTTCTATATCATGCTTGGATTTTAATATATATGAAAATTATGATTTTGGGAACTTAGGAGGCATATTTTCGGGCACTTGTTAGGGTCGTTACAACTACCGCAGATTTGTTGATGGATTATATTCCCTATCCACATCATTGACCAAACTAACTTTGAAGAAGGTCAAATTTTCCTCCAAGGAGGAACACCGAGAAGGTCATTTGGTAATTGGTGGAATAGAAATGGGTTGAGTATCGGGAAGAAGATCTATACCAAAATCTATTTCCCTTTCGGGAGGAATATCGGGAAGGTCATTTGGGAAGACATCAAGAAATTCATTTACAATTGGAACCGACTCCATGGGAAGGACTTTAGACTCCACATCCTTAACCCTCAAAAGATGGTAAAGATACCCCTTAGAGATCATCTTATGAGCTTTAATGAAAGATATAAATCTACCCTTGACCACAATATCTTGACTTTTCCACTCAAGGATGGGTTCATTTGGAAATTGGAATTTTACCCTATGGGTTCTATAATTAATAGAGCTATAGTTGGCATGCAACTTGTCCATCCTAAGAATGACATCAAAATCAACCATGTCTAACTTAACAAGATCACAAGGTAACTTTTATGCAAGATGCAAATAGGACAACTTCTATAAATGTTTCTAGCAATAGTGGATGCACCAAGAGGAGTAGACACCTCATATGACTCAAGCAATAATTCGGGCTCAACATGGAATCTTTTGGCAAGAAAGGGGGTAACAAAACAAAGAGTGTCACCCAGATCAATCAATGCATAATTATCGCAGTTAAAAATTTTCAATATACCATTAACAACACTGGGGACTTCATCAACCCCTTGCCTCCCATGCAAATCACAAAACCAGTTGTACCTTAGGTCACCATCTTTTCATCCACCTTTCCCCAAAGGGACCATATTAGCACCTTGAGGACGAATCTCCTTACCTTTGTTGCAATTCCGAGGGTAATCTATTGCCTCATGCCCCATTTCTCCACAACCATAGCAAGCACTAGTATCACTCAAATGTGGGCCACTATGACCCTTACCACACTTTGAACACATATAAATAGGAGCCATACCTCTACCGCCTTGGGTCATCAAAAAATTATTTGCAACCCTCTTTTGATATGCTTTAGAAGACCCTTGTCTCTATTGGAATCAACCACTCCTTTGGAACTTAACCTCAAAACAGGCCTTGTTTGCCTCATGCCCCCTTCTTTTCCTCAATTTCTCCTTCTCTATTTATTTGGCATAGGTCATAAAACATGACAAGTCCATGTCACTAATCAACATGGCGAACCGACATTCGTCACTAACCAAGTTGGAGAAACCCATAACAGATTTGTTCATCCTCGACCTTGGGTAGGCAATGAAGTGAGGCACAAACTTCCAAAGTTGGGTGAACTTGAGGGCATACTCCCTCACACTCATGGACCCTTATCTCAAATTCAGAAATTTCACCAACTTAGCTTCCCTAAGTGCAAAGGGAAAAACCAATTAAGGAAGGCCACCTTGAACTCCTACCAAAACATCATATAGTTTTCTCCCTTTTCCTACTTTCATTAGTTGTACCATATTTGTGTTACCCATTTGAGCTGGTAAGCCGCCAACTCTGCCTTATCCTCAGGCCTTACACCCATAATAGACAAAATTTGTAAACTTCATCAATGAACTTTTGAGGGTCCTCACTCACCTTTGACCCATGGAATTCGAGGGGATTCATTCTCATAAAGTCTCTCACCCGAAAGGCCAATGTAGGAGCATAAGTGGCTTGGGACCCTAGGTTGTCTTGATTAGCCACCATTTCTGCAAAAAAGTGAGAGCATCCATAAGCTCTCCATTGGTTGGTTGCTCCTCGGCCATGTGGCCTTATCTCCCTCTTGTGTTAAGTATGATCTAGCATAGTAAATAATAAGTGTTAGGGGAGGGAAGCTTACTTCAACTTTGTAGTACGACTTAAAACATGAAGAAGGGAAACAAATTCCTAAAACATGTCATAGCCTTCTACTCATAGTTGTGGTGCTCAACACAACCATGAATAAGATTCTAACTAATGCAGTGTGTTAGACTCCAAGGATATAAAAACCTGCTATTCTGATACTATTTTTGTCATGACCCAAGCCTAGGCCCTAGACGTGGCCGACGAATAGGGAACCTAAAGGGATCCCAAACAAGCCTCATAACATATCATTACACATCCTTGGTTGCGGAAGAAATTAAAATGACCTTGAGAAATAAGCATAAGGAAGGGAATAAAGACTAAGGATAAACCTTTATATCATAACATCAAGAAATAAGTCAAGGCTTATAGCATAGATACATAACATGTTCAACATCTCTACTACAAAGATAAGAGCCAAGGCAAAGACATGTAACCGGTCTCATCCTCATAGTCAATACATAAAAAAAAGAAAGATAATACAGAGCAAGATTTCATAAGCAACATCCCCAAAGTGGAGGACTCACCAACAAGCTAGTAGGATAATCTACTAGCCACGTGGAGGAGGAGGAGGATCAAGCGGTGCACTGATTCCTGCATGGTGACATCATGTAGGCATAGAGTATGTGTTAGTAAATTTGAATGTACTAAGTAAGTATTATGCAATGCAACAAGTGATAGGTATCATAGGCAAAATGCATAGTCATAAGCAATAAGTAGTATACTAACAATATGGCATGTATGGATGGTGCTTGATGTAAAATCATGCTTACATAGATCATAATATGAGTGTAAAAAGTGAATGTTATAGTGCAGTCCAAGGCCTACCACCCCCTTGGACAGGCGCATTAGGTTCAATCCCCTTCTTGAGGTTGATGGAGTACAAACCCCCCAATTTGTTAATGAGTACAAACCCCCAACAACGTTGATGGGTACGAACCTCCAACAAGGTTACCTGGGCCTACAACCCCCCTATTCAGGCGATCGAGGTACTAACCCCTCAACAAGGTTACCCGGGCCTACAACCCCCTAATTAGGCATGGTCATCCCCAACACTATATAAATAATATCATATATATACAATCCTTTACTCATCATATACATATATGCACTTTCATCATTATTGCATCATTATTTCATCACTATCTCATCATCATTTCATCATCATGAAGTCATTCAACTCACAATATATGCATAGACCTTTTAATTTCTCAAGAACCCATAATCGGACATTTTATCAAGCACTTAGAAAGTGTGTAGTGTTAGTTCAAAATTATGCGATTCAAGAGCGAAATCATGCAAGAAAATTCAATGTAGAACCTTCAATAGTTCTTTGTAACACCCTCGATCAATACGCAGCAAAATCCTTCATCAAATCTTATAATAGATCTTAGATTCATTGTTCATAACATATTAAAATAGTCACAATTTTATATGCCTAACATAGTGTGTAGTGATTTTCATAATAAATAAGACCCATAAGTAAAATCATCTTTAAATCATGAAAATTAGGGTAAAATAAGGCTTGGACGTCATTGGTGAAAGGAACCGATGAAAGAAACCCACATACCTTAGCTTTGGAGATGAATAATGAAGTTTGAAGATAGAGATTTGATGCTTGAGTGCAATCCTTATGAATCCCGAAATGGTTTTGAGACTTGAGTTTGGGAGTATAATATTTGGCTAAGTGATTGAATGAATATTAAGGAATATTTAGAATGATATAAGGGTAGCTAAGTATAGGTATTTTTACGTTTGGGAATACTTAGGCCCAAGACTTAAAAGTCTTGGACTGCAAAAAAAATAACTAGATAGAAAATGGACATGCCGCATCGCAGTCGGATGCGAGAATTGAGTGTCTTCATCTTGGACAAAGAAGCCTAATTCAACTCCCAATTTTGGAGATCTTTCTAGAAGGGATTGGGTAATAAAGTGAATTTAAGTATTGCCTTTCATCCCCAGATAATGGCCTAGTAGATCATACAATTTAGACATTAGAAGATATATCGAGAGCCTGTGTCCTTGAATTTAATGGAAATTAGTATAATCACTTACCATTGATTTAATTTGTATCTAACAGTAGTTGTCATATGACCATTCAAATGGATCCCTGTAAAGCCT
This sequence comes from Solanum sejunctum, assembly GCA_025642045.1. NCBI lineage: Eukaryota > Viridiplantae > Streptophyta > Magnoliopsida > Solanales > Solanaceae > Solanum > Solanum sejunctum. The sequence goes on along the minus strand of JAOTQJ010026904.1, from coordinate 7,470 downwards.
TGTATAAGAGGAGATGTAGATCACCAATTGGGTAGTTTGAGGTTGGAGAAGCTGAGTTGACTAGACCTGATTTTGTCCATCAATCAATGTAGAAGGTAAAGGTCATTAAATAGAGGTTGAAGACTGCACAAAGTTGCCAGAAATCTTACAATGATATTGGAAAAGTGACTTAGTGTTTGAGGTGAATGATTAGGTATACTTAAATGTGTCACCTATGAAGGTTGTCATGAGAATTGGGAAGAAGGGGAAAATGGGTCCTCACTATATTGGTCCCTATCAAATTGTAAAGAGGATTAGGAAGGTTTCCTATGAGTTAGGGTTCCCTTCCAACTTAGACGCCATTCATCCAGTGTTCCACGTTTCGATGTTGAAGGAATGTTTGGGAGATCCTGCCTTGATAATCCCTGTTGAGAGTATTGGAGTAAAGGATAGTTTTTCCTATAAAGAGATTTTGGTCCAAATCCTTGATCGTCAGGCTCGCAAGTTGAGAACCAAAGAGATTGCCTCTGTCAAAGTCCTGTAGAGAAATCAATTTATCGAGGAAGCGACATAAGAAGCTGAGGAAGAGATTAGAGCTAAATATCCACATCTATTTATTTGTAATGATGAGAATGTGGAAGGTAATGTTCTTACCCTTGACTAAATTGATTTTTCTATTCTTGCTTCTGAGTAGAGTTTGTTGAGGTTGATGAGGAGTCGAGAATTATAGTTATTGAGTATTGAGATGAACCTTGAGTTTATTCGTGCCTTGATGTTCACCTTTACTCATCATTCGTGGACGAATGGTTCCAAGAGGAAAATGATGCAACAACTAGTAAAATTACAAAAATACCTTTAAAAGAGAGATGTGCGCATACTGCATCTTCCTATGCTCCAATGGCAAATTTGTGGTAGGATATGCGATCAACATGAAAAATTAGGCGGGAAAGTGCTCTTGATTGAATTTTAGAGCGACCAGATCAAAAGGTAATTTTTTGATACAAAAATAAATTTTAGTTAAAGTGCACAACATGTGTGCGGTAGACACCTGCCACGGACCAACACTTAGATTTTGTCCAAAAATTTTCTACAAGATTACAAAACTCGTTCAGAGAATTTTTTCTGAAAAACACCAAAAATTGACATAGTCCGCATCATGGACCCCCTTATTCTGAGGCGAACTCTTTTTTTCAAATTTCATGAGAGGCATTCCAAACTATTCCCAACCCCTTATAAACTCAAAACACTATCTAAATTGGTCATTTTTAGTATAAAACGGGTTTTAAACCCCATTCATAAGCCATTCTAAGTTCTTGAAAAAGACTATGGCTAAAGAAAAGAGAAGAGGAGCGATGAAATAAGGAGTTTGAGGAGAGTTCTTGAGGATTGATTGTCAAAAGCTTCACACCAAGTATGTAAGCCTAAACTAAAGCATGGGATTGTTCTCCCATGTGCCCTATTGATGGTAATAGAGGAGTTGAAAGTCTATATGTCCACGTATATGTTTCTTGACATACTTTATTGATTAATTTCTTGAAAATTATATCTATTACATGTATTTTCATATATTGATGATAATCTTAAACTTGCTTTCTTGAATTAAATACTTTTCATGAGATATTGTATAAACTCTATATGTGATTTGTGAAAGCATGCATGAATGAACCTAGGGTGGTGTCTAGAGCCTTGACTTGAGTATGTTGATGGAAATCTTGATGTGAGTATGAGGTTTATTTAATTGATCTTGATGATCCTATGAGTCTTCATAATTTAGTTTTGTCTAAATTACTTCTTCTAAATTGATGATTTGAGTCCTTGATCAATTCATAAATGAGAATTGAGTTAATTGAGATGAGTTAAAGTACCTGAAACCAATAAAGGACTTTACAGTTTGAGTTGATGAGATAATGAAAGTCTCCATGAGTGATTGAGTTGATGAGTGCCTACATGAGGCTAATTGAGATGAGGAGGAGTCTTATGAGTGTTGAGCCTTGGTAGTAGTATCGAGCACCAAAATATGAAAGTATGAGTCTCACTCGCACTCATTATCTACATTGCCAAGCATAGATGAGGATTCAACCATTACTTCAGATAGTCCCCTCTTGAGGTAAAGTCCTTGAAAGCAATAAAGGACTTTAGATGTTAGATACCATATGGATCATAGGCCTTCCTAACTTGGAAAGTATGAAATGGTTGTGGAAACATCAGTGGGATTATTGTACAATCACTAGCTCATATGTGATTGTTGTTGAATAAGAGAAACTCCCAAAAAGTTCCTACCTTGAGTACTCTAAGTCGAGTTGAACTGAGTTTAGATCCATTGAGTTGAGTTGAGTTGATTGATGAGGTTTGATTGGTTGATGGGTTACTTGTCTACACTTTATTCTTGCTTTAGATAGACATTTTGGCATCTGGCCTTAGTATATTCTAAGATGATGTTATTTCTATTTTATTCTACCTATTTCTATTTCATTTAGCAATTTTACATACTCCTACATTCCACGCACTGAAGTCCCCTTTGGACTGCATCATTTTATAATGCAGAGGTAGGTACTAGAGATCCTCAACAAGCGCATTTTATGATTCAACTGAGTAGGTTAGCCTTCCTTACTTCGGAGGATTATTGTTTATTTTCATCTTTCTTATTGGAATTAGTATTGAGTTAGCTTTACTTTTGATTTGACGTAGCCATGGGTCTGTCATTGGCACCGCTTGATAGTGATAGAGGCTTTATAGACTAGAGTTGAGTATAAATGTTAAGACTTGTTGAGTTAGTTTCTTTCATACTAGCTTATTTATTTAATCTGATATTTGAGTTATAGATTGCCCATTCTTATAATTAGTCTTCCGCTGAGTTTACTGAGTTATATATTGAATGAATGGATGTGATGAGGCCAAGTGGTTCGCTTGTCTCGCAATAGTCTCTGAGTGCTGACCAGGTGTAGGGTACTCTCCCAAGTCGTGACAAATATATTACCATAAGAAGAATCATTCACTCCGAACTATTATGGTCAAACCTAAGATGATAAAATTCTACTCCCAAAGCACTCAAATTCATGCACATAGAAACATACAAGGTTCATCCATACGTAACAAAAGGTTAGAAATCCTCTTCCTTCCGATAATGTCTCAAAATTAAGAAGGAATCACTGCCTTTGCCATCCTATGGTGCTCCAAATCAACACAATCTATTCAAATATAGCATCATAATCACAAAAAATATCTAATGATACTAAAATTAATTCATTGTAGGAAAAATGGTAAAATGATAAAAATTCTCTTGCTTGAAAACATAGTTGGAAATTGAAATTTAATGAATGAAAATGTTCTACACGTAACAAGGAATTTAACGGTGAAATGATTTTCAGAAATGGAGATAAGATGAGCAAGAAATCAACGATATAAGTTTAGGAAATTACAACAACAAACAACGACATACTCAGTGGAATCCAACAAGTGGAGTCTGGGGAGGGTGGAATGTATGCAGACTTTACCAGTACCTCATAGAAGTAGAGAGACATTTCTTGGGAACCCTCATCTTAAAAACCCATAAGCAGAATAAACTAGATATGACAACAAGGAAATAAAGGGAATATGAAGGGCAACTAATATCTAAAAGCACATACCAATATGTAAATATGGCAAAATTAACACACACACAACAGATAGCGACAAACATGATGTAAACACGACTACTCCTGCTCCCCTACTATACCCCTGTCATAACCCAACCCAGGGGCCGTGATTAATGACGGTTGGGCACCCAGACATATATTAAACCAGATCTCCATTCACAATAACTAAGGAATTTCTCAAAATTTCTGCAGAGTTTCCTCTGTTTTACTGACTAGCCTCACCTGCAAACAGCGAACCCAGCAATAGCAAATATCACTATATGAATATATATACATATACGGCCCGACAAGGTCACTGTTGTGGCAGAATCGCCCAGCAAACATATCATACAAACGATGTCACACCAACATAGCTCCCACACCCACATGTATCCACAGACCTCTATACACAGAAACTAGATCATAAGATGGGACAGGGCCCCGTCATACCCTCGAATGTATACCAAATACAAAGTACAAAAAATAAGAAAACATGTAAATACCAACAGACTGCACCTGAGGCAAGGGATCACTTCAATGGTAGGAGAGTATCCTAAGAAGATGGCCCTCTAACCTGTTCGTCTGTACCTGCGGGCATGAACACAGCCCCCGAAAGGAGGAGGTCAGTACGAAATACATACCAAGTATGTAAAGCGAAAAGTCCAAAATGTGAGTAAGGGTAATAATCCAAATACGAAAATATAGAAGTCAAACCAGTATGTACACATTAAAATATTTATTTATTCAAACATCAAAATGATGCACATTGGACAGGAACGATGGCAACCTCCAAACTCGCACCATACCACAGCATAACACCAGAAGTTTCAAATCTCTGAAATGTCCAACAGAAATCCCAACTATAACATAGGTAAGCCGATGCGAACAACGACCAAGCACTCACATCATAGGATAGATGAACCAGGGTGGCGCACCAAGCTTTCACGTATCATAATGCATAAAGGTCATCATGCTCGTTTATGGAGCCGAGGCGACTGTGCCACACGCTCCCATGAGCCGAGGAGAACTGGTCCCAACAATCACACATCATGATGCCATCCCAAGCCCATCTCCTTATGTCTCTATGCTACGGAAAGCCGGCCCATGGGCAAACTGACCCGCCGTATCCAACCTACTTTGAAATATAGATACATATATACATATAATTACACAAGTGGATGAAATAACTGGCTCGAGAATCGATGAACGAGGCTAAACGGGTACGAACAGAGTCGTGAGAATCATATGCACAAAAACTGGTTTCAAACACTTAGTAATATACAAAATGTTTACTTTTGAAATAAAGTAGTTATTCGTTTATGAGATTTTACCAAAATTGCTAAAATTTACATTTAGAGGGATTTTCGAAATGAATTGAATTTATAACTTTCCAACTCTCTAATTCCGATCAAACGAACACTATTCATGGATTTAAAATACCAAAAATTTAAAACGAAGTAAATTTATCAGAAAATTGGCCAAAATGAACATGGATTATTTTCAGACACAAATTGTAAAAGAAAGGGGATTTATCAAATGTACAATGTTGATTAAGCTTACTAATTCATGCCAAAGAATAGGAAATCTTTACATACCTCAATTTCAAAGGTCAATCCAAACTTAGAATTTTGGACGTTCAATGTCTACACAATTACCATAATGCTAACAATTAATATCCATATCGTGCCTTTATTCCTCACTTTTTCGTTCTAAATTTATAAAACTTTTGGCAGAGCATTTCCCCTTAAAGTAAACCGCTCCGAGAATTCAACTCGGCTCAAATAATCAATTAATCAACAATAACAACAACCCATAACATCAACAAACCTTTTCCAATACCACCACAACATCAAAATGCCACAAAACGCTATTGCGACGTAAATAGTAAAACAGGGCAGCGGTGAATCAAACTCATATCTATCATATTAAAGCCTTCCGATATACTCCAAAAACCACAATACATCACCCCAACGCCCAACGAAAACCCCCGATGCTAAAACATAACATTATACCTCCGACAGGACTCCAATTCATGCTAACGTTCATGTAATCTTTTGAATAGTTTTCTAACACTTCGTTCACCCCATAAAGACTATTTTCATGCCAAATAAACACAAATACATGACAACAATTCAATATATAGTCATCTGCAAATTTGTTCCCAATTCGACCAGAAATTCAAAATTCGTAATTCCATTAACAACCAATCCTATTTTCGCATTTTACCTTCATTTTAACACATTCCTAACACCTTTAAAACCTATAACTAACATACACAAAGATAAAAATCAACATACCTTTCAATCCTTCACTACACCCAAATCCTTCATAGTCGCTAAACTACGCATTATCTTGACCAACCAACGCCACCACACTACTTAGGGGGTTCAATATACCGAGCTTGAAGTATCAAATAATTGAAAATACGAAAAACTAAAATTTTTTTGAAACCCACTATAGCAATCTGAGAGGTCTGCAGCCTTGTTCAATATTTTTGTTCAAAATTTTTCTAACTATGGAACTTGTTGATCTTGTACAAGATATATGCTTGGATATGTAGACAACAAGTATACCACTTGGACCAATCAAAACCTTACATATACACTTGACCCCACCTCAAATTATTCTTAAGGACGAAACTTAGAAGAAATTTTGCATTCGGTCCCAAACTTTATTAAATCGAGCCAATTAAGGGCTTTCCAGGTTTAAGTTAAGTTTTGGGTTCTAATATACTCCCCCCTTAAGAACATTCGTCCTCGAATGTTATACTAACCATGCAACTTTTATCTATACTACCACATCTTGTCAATATACAACTTAGTTAGCTTACGTCATGCTTGATCAGGAAATTAAATTACCTAAAGCTACAGGAAATAAGTGAGGATACTTTCTCTTCATTTGCTCCTCCTCTTCCCAAGTCAATTCCTCCCTGTGATTGAGGCCACATCCTTGTTGCGAAGTCTCCTGACTTATCGGTCTAATATAGCGATAGATTGCTCTTCAAAAGCCAGTTCCTCCGTAACCTGGATATCATCTATAGGAAAAATTCTGGAAGAATCACCAATGCATTTACGAACCATAGAAACATGAAATACTAGGTGAACTCCACTCAAATCTGCAGGCAGTTCTAACTCGTAGGCAACCTTGCCTATTCTACGGATGATCTGGTACGGACCAATGTACCTTGGGCTCAGCTTTCCTTTCTTGACGAATCTTATCACGCCTTTAATAGGTGATATTTTTAGAAATACCCAATCTCCAACCTAGAACTCTAATGTGTGACGGCGATTATCGACATAAGACTTCTGACGGCTCTGAGCTGCTAATAATTGCTCTCGGATTAATTTCACTTTATCCACCGCTTGCTGGATTACGTAGGGTCCAATCAACTCCACTTTACCAAGTTCGAACCATCTGATTGGCGATAGACACTTCCCACCATATAATGCCTCGTATGGTGACATTTGAATGCTGGAATGATAACTGTTATTATATGCAAATACGATCAACGGTAAGTGTTCATCCTAGCTACCACGGAAATCCATTATGCAGGCCCGTAACATGTCTTCTACCATTTGAATAGTACACTCGGCTTGACCATCGGACTAGGGATGGAAAGTGGTACTGAGACTTACCTGCTTCCTCAAACCCGCCTGAAATGATTGCCAAAAATTTTCTTTGAACGGGGCATCTCTATCAGAGATAATAGATACAGGAACACTATGAAGGTGTACAATCTCCTTAATATATAATCTGGTGTAATCTTCAGCCGAGTAGGTAATACTAACTGGAAGAAATTAAGCTGATTTTGTCAATCTGTCAACAATAACCCAAATAGAGTCATACCTTCATGGAGTGCGAGGCAAGCCTGTAATAA